>BMAW01047527.1:110190-160526 GCA_019974015.1 Nephila pilipes
TGCTATTGTAGAATATGCTGTTCTCTTAAAGGATAGCGATGTCAGAATATAAAATTAATCTTCGAGCGCTATTTTATAGGAAAAAAAGTGTTTCAATTTCGTGTCCAACGCTTTAACATGACTCGAAGATAATTTTAATGAATTTGGGATAATTTTAAGAATGGGTGACTTGCATTTCTTAGGAAAATGTATCTTCCAAGCAATTATATCTGATTTGTTCAAATGTGGCTAACGAGATCCCCAATGCAATTGTTTGATTCCAATAATTGATTTGATCGGAGCATCTACTTTTCCGGACCAGTTATTTGTATCAGGTTTGAAGATCAAGTCAAATCAATTATCAAAGGCTTATTCGTCGTTAACCTTCACAATATACATATATATAGAGAGAAAGAGAGACTTTACCTGTACGCACTTTCTATAAGCTGTAGGAAAAAGTTCCCAGTTTGGACTCCAGTTTTTGGTAGCTTCTTCCAGGATGCTCTTCAGCATAGAAGACACAATTTCAGAGAACGATTTCAGGTACTTTGAATGCTCCTCAAATTCTGGATCTAGACCCGATTTAAACACACACACACACACACATATATATATATATATATCTGTGTGTGTGCGTGTGTTATTATCCGCCTAAAGAGAGCATTTTTTAAGGAGCGAATATGTTAAGTGTCTGCTCACAAGAAATTCCAAATAGAGAAAAACACTCCAGAGAGAAGGAGAACTCGACCGATCGCAAGGTGACGCACTCGCTAAAAGTAAACTGTGATGCACGCTAACTTAATGCAATAAATGTACTAAAGAGTGAAGTTGTTATTGCTATACACAACTTCATTTCTTGTATTTATTATTATTTCAATACTTAATTATTATTATAATTTGTTCTTTGTCTAAAGTTGAAGAACAGAAACTTAATTAAAATTTATGTAGCTAAGCAAAAACATAAAAGTAAAAAGTTGTGGAAAGTATGCATGAATCTCAATGGTGGCTTAAGAATATGAAAAAAAGGAAATTTCCTTATTATGCAAAATTTTCTATTCTTCTTTTTAACTTTGTACGCATATAGAAAATTTTGCATTTCATAAAACTCGAAGCCGTATATATAATTTTACAGAGAAGTTAACACTGAATTCAATTAAATAAATAAATAAAAACATAATTCAAATATTTCCAATACAATAAAAGTTAATCTGCAATAATTATTCATACACATTAGATACTAATGATTCCAGTGAGTTATCAGTACTTAGTTGGGTATCCTTCATTACAGCTTCACATACATGTTTCATTGAACTGACAATAGTTTTAAACTTTTCCTTCGTTATTACATGATGGCAGGAAACAATTATAGCTTCAATAACTTCTCTTTTATTTAATGGGCGCCTCATTCAAACAAGTTTTCAAACCGGGCCACAAGTTTTCGATAGAATTCAGGTCAGGACTATTTCTTGGCCAGGACCACAATTCAATGCTCTTTGTAGAATACTAATCTTTGGATAATTTTGATGTGTGACAGGGAGCAGAATCCTGCTAAAAAATAAATGTAGCATTGTTGGGAAAGAGATCCCTGATGGAAGGTAGAAGTTGTGGTTGAAGAGCAGATTCAATGTATTTTCTGGCATTCAGTGTCCCTTTCATGACATGTAGGCGACCTATACCATTTGCTGACATGCGTGACTAAATCATAATAGAAAGTGAGTTCTTCACAGTTGCTTGACTGCACTCAGAATGTATCTCTTCTCCTATTCCACATCTTACATATTTTCGTCTTTCATTACCGAATAACGATATCTCAGTTTCATTGCTCCGTAAAACTTGTGACCACTGATCATCTGTTCAATTAATGTGTTCTTTTGCCACTGTAGTCTTTTTTCTGCGCTGCTACAAATTAAGATAAGGTTTATTCGTGGAATTCTACTTCTTAGTCCAACATCTGTTAATCTTCTCCTGATTGGTCCTACAAAAACACCAGCATCATTCAGGTAACTTCTGATGGCTGTTGATGACATTCTTCAATCTTAGAGACATAGTCTTTTATTCTTTTGTTATCAACAGATGTAGTACCTTTTTTTCAGCCTTTATCTGCTTTACCTTTTATTGAATTGAATTTCCTGATGTCGTAAATAAAACTTTCGGACCCCAGATGTAGTCACTTAACCACCTCCCTGTCTTGCAATTTCAATATAGGAAAGACCACTTTCTCGTAACACAGTAATCTTAAATCTCTTTCTAGGTGTCCAATTTACTTCTTTATTTGATATCATTGTTTCTTGACTAATTATTAAAATTTTTTACATCAATTCCTACTTGTAATTTGATTACATACGATACAGTCTTCCTCCTATATAACAATGTCCAATAATGAATTGTTCCAATTGAAAACAAGATGTCAGATTCCGCTGGCATCATGTTTACAGTTGAAGTAAGTTATTTGATTAGCTACTAAGCCATTGTGGACATTTGATTTGTACCCAGAACATGAACAGTGATTGACCACAATTTAAACATTACGAACCACTCCATTACTGTGTTTGTTTCTTAGATTAAAGTACATATAGCTTTTTTTATATTGAAAATATTTGAATGTTGTTTTTTGTATTGAAATCAGTATGAAAATCGATTGAAATGATGTAAACGACTTTGCATTTTGTAAAACGTAAATTTTTTTATAAGCGTACAAAATTAAAAAAATAAAAATTTTCAAAATGTTCACAATTTTGGACCACTACTGTATATAATTCTTAGTTGAATTATTAAGATATATATATATTGATAATCTATCACGAATTTAAACAAATAGTTTATATTATATATATATGTGTGTGTGTGTTTTCTCCAGTGGTTAAGTTATAAAGGGAATAACGAAATATTTTTAAAAGCGAAAAATATCCATGTTTTAGCTTTTATTGCTCCCCAATCTGAAAAGATGAAGCTGATGATGTAGTTCACAAGAATAAAATATACTGTTTCTTCAAATTATTTTGTTCAATTTATAGTTTCAAGTAATTATTTAATAAATGCTTTTAATATACTCAGTCATACAATTTAGCATTTAACATTTAACTTATAATCAAATCAAATTATTATAGATAACTCCAGATATGTGGTTTTAGATTTTACCTTTAAATAAGTTTATTTAAAATACATGCATTCCTTTCGTTTCAAAAAATCACAATATTCTTAAGAACAATCTGAAAAATAGTTTTTTCAAATATGAAAGAATATATGTGTTCACATATTTAGGAAACGATTTCTCTCTGGCCACTCGAAAAATAGTAAAACAAAAACGATATGAATTCTTCCCGAAAACTGAAATACTTTAAAAAATAATAGGAAAACGAAACGTTTTATATATAGGGCCCTATCCTATGGCAATAACGACTCTTCAACGCCAAAGAAAAATATCCTATGTCTCGACTCTTATGCTTCCTCTCTATAAAAGCCAACGTCTTTTTGAGCCATCACATCTTCTCAGGAAGCACTTGAAACAAATCACCTCATATTTTAAGGCATTTGAACGGAGTTAGAAAAAGAACAAAGAATAAAAAAAAAAAAGGCTTAACGTCACTCTTCTAGCTTTTCTAAAGCAGACTAATGAAGAGAGCTTTTTCACTGATGGGTGGTAGTAAGTGATGTCGTATTGAAAGTGGAGGTGCGGAAGAAAAGAGTCCCAGCGATTATAATATCTACTAGAATCGCTAGGAAGATGCTAAATTGTCATTACCGGTTTAGGAAGATGGGGAAATTTTCTGTCTTCTCTTTAATTAAGGATCGTATAAAGAAGTACTTAGTTTTTTGACTTTTTCGATCTTTTATGGAAGTTCTAAGTTGGGAAGGAAAGTTGTAAAGTTTTATCTGCGGTACAAAAGCTTCAGCTTCATTGCAATTAAGGCTTTGATATTCATCCTACAAAATCATGACGCCACTTTAGTGAATGGATAAACTTGAATGTGAGAATTTTCAAAAAGACATAATATTTTACTATTTTAACAGCTTATCGTAAATAACTTGAATAAAGAGTGTTTCTCCTTATTTATATAATTAGTTATCATAATTTAATTTTGCAAATCATTTTATTTCAAATATATAATTTAATTCTTAGACAGTTATTGATTATTATCATCCAGTTTGAATTACTTCTGTAAGAGATAAACACTAAAAAAGTTAGAATGAGGAACAACTAAACTTTTAGTTGCTTAATACTGTAAAAGATCATACATATGAAATCATTTCGTTTCTTTTTCCTTTTCTTAGTGTTTTAATTGACTCATTTATCGAGAAAAACGAAATTACAGAATTCAAATAATAAAATTGACGGTTCTGATGGCGATATCAAGTATGAAAAATTTAGCGTCAATTAAGGAGAAACCTGATTACAAATGTTTTTTCAACAACCAGAAACGGATAAAAAATTTGGGAATTGGTTTTTCCAAGCCAATTTACTGAAATGAAATAAAGGTAACATGGTCAAACGGTATTTCTGAAGACTCTAAGATGAATTTGATGTCTAATGATGATATCAGCCTAAAATTAGGGCAATTTCATAACTTTATTTTTATTTTAGGCATTATTGTAAGGTCTGGTTGATTTGTGGATTACTTACAAAATATCCTGAGTTCGAATTGACAAACTTTGCGAGCCTAATTATGATTTAAATAGCTTTTTTTTACATTTAAACAGTATATACTACAAAGTATCAGTTTAAGAGGTGTAATAAATGTAAGTATCTAATTATGAGAACAAATAATCAACTCAGTAGAAAAAGGCGGAAAATAAATGAAAGTTGCAAATAATCAGATTCGTGAAATAAGGCGCAAATCTAATTCCGGTTTCGACGCATCTCCATCTGAGCCAGTTACAGTATGATATGCAGTTATATCTCAAACCCATAATATGAAGTTACTATGTTTCTATTATCTTCTTTAATATCTCATTTTGATTGATTCTGAAAAACTGCTTTACATTTTAATATTAGAAAAAGTAGTTCATTTCAATTCTTAAATTTGTTTACGTACACCAATTTCGGGAAATGAACGTAAGCTCGCTGTGTGTGAGTGGGAAAAAATATAATCTGTTGAACGAAATAAAATCATATTAACTGTAACTATGGCGACTATACGTAAATAACCAATTTCGTATGTGATGCCTTTCACATTCCAACAAAATGGCAATTTAAAACACTGATATATCCTTATAGTATATAGTGATATATATAGGTTTTGAGATTAAGGGACAGACTTGGAATTTCAGAAATAAGAACTTATCAAAACTCAAAACATATATTCACCACCAGATCTCTCATTTCCTTTCACAATCGGGAGTCCAGGTTCCAGAAGCTGATATTGTTATATCATAAATAACCCGTCAAAAGAAAATAACATGTCACACGGTTTTTAAGAGACTAGGCCAAATTTATTCCCCACAAAAAAAAACCTTGGTAAAATTAACACAGGGAAATCTTGAAAGACATTGTTAGAATAGTTAACCTGAACAAACATGTATACGGACATTGTGAAGAACAGTAATAAATATTCAGAGTGAAACTAGCATCTTATCAAATTTTCCTTAGAATTGCAAATGTTAAATGCAACAAGAAATAACATGTATTTATATAAATACGATCTAATTTAACAAAATTTAATTCAGAAATAAATTGTTGTAAACAGCAATATGGCATCCATTTTTTTAAAGAAATCTGCCCAGAGTAAAGAATTAAAATGCGGGCAAAACTTCACATAATATCGCGGATTTAATATTATATTATCAAATCAGAGTTATTACATAATTTGTATAATAATTAGTAGTATTTACCTGAAGTATGCTACATTTTTCTTATCCACATTAAGAATAACATCTTCCAGCAGACGATTGAGACCCGATGAACTGTCATCTTCAGAAGAAAGATTGTCAAGCAAGATATTTGTGTCAGTCGCACTGTCAATGTAAAGGTGAGCAGCATTGTCAGAGGTGTCAATGCCTGAAAAAAATGACACCAATTAATCAAAAATAAAAGTATATTTGTCATTACTTCTCGTGGAAAGCAAGATTGAAATGATAACGCATTTTAATTTTTTGATTCTTTTATAATATTTTAATTTTTACCAACCTATATTATTGCAACATAATGTTTACCACATTCAAAATAAGTTTTCTTTGGATTATATTTTTTTAGTTATAAACTATTTGTTTAAATGTGTGATAGATTTTCAATATATATATATACTTGTTCTTTTTTCCTAAAATCTCACTATAATCTTTATATTACATTAAAATGTGTAGATGCATAACATATAGTAGATTTTAAACATAAATTATTAGAAATTTTGGAATTTTGTAACTACAGTAAATGGAATGAGTATGTAGTTATTTAAAATATGTATGTAAAGTTACAGTTATATATGAATTACGATACAAAACTTCACAAAACTAGATTTACAATGTTGTATAATATGACTTAACCCTTTGAGGGGCACTATAAGAAATTTATCATTCTCTAGTATAAAAATGGTCTTTATCTTACCATAAGGGTCTAAAAACACACATTATGCATTCAAAAAAAATTTCAAACCACTGTAAATTTGTGGGGGGGGGGTGTTGGCAATTGTCAACACTGCCCCACTAGAGCTTAAAATGTTGTTTGAAACAATACTTTAACTCTAAATATTAAAAACATAAAAAGTGATGGAAATAAATGGTAAAAGGTTCAATTATAAATAAAATATGCTAGATATTCAAAAATTACTTTTTTTTGTTATATTAATTTTTATTCATTTTTATCATTTTAATTATATTTAATAATAATTAATTATTTAATTTATCATAATTAATTTTTCCATCAAAATTATCTCCTCTGATGGACCAGCTTCTTCAAGAAATGCAGGTATCTCTTTCGTTACGACTTTTTTCCATTGTCATTTCACCTGAGTCACTTGAGAAGGCCCAGGTAAATTTATATCCTCATCTTCACTAGAAGCTGTATCAGAGTCACTAGTATATTCTAATAGCTTAGGCATATAATCTTCATCACATGAATTTTCAGAATCAACTGACTCATTATCAAATGGAAGATCATAAAATAATTTAAGAGCTTCCAGAATATCAAGTTTGTTCCGTGACATATTTTAAGAAAAGTTAATATCATTCAAAATAAATAAATAAATATATCGTCTTGAGTAAAAAAATTAACTAATAAAGCATACAAATTGAAAATTCAAACTAACGGAATCAGTAAAGCAAATCAGTAAAATAAATGGAGCTAGCGCAAGGAATAAAAGCATTCCTTTCAAGAGAATAAAATCCAAGAAATGAGGCAAAAACAATCCCTTGTGAGTTTCCCACCCTGCGTCAACCCCTACCCCACTCCCCATCCTTTGAAATCAACCCAAACTTTCTCTTACAATGTAAATAAAATTCAGCTGCAAATACTTGAGGGGCACTGAACTCTTCAAAACACAGTGCAATATTCGCTCTTTCTCTTCGGGGTAAGAAAGAGAATCACCTACTGGGGCAGTGTTGTCAAATGACAACACTTGGTAAAAACTAATAAAATGGAGTATATAAATGCACCTTATTGGGTTGTAATTGCACACCTAGAACATCATATGCACGAAGAAAAATAATACGTAAACTGCATTTAAGAAAATATGTTTTATATTTTTTTCAGAATTTTTAATTAAACGGATTAAAAAGCAGTCAATTTCCTATGTTTCGTTCTCAGTTGAATACTCAATTTTTTTTTATGCTGCCATCTGTTATGTATAAATGGAAGTTAAATGATGGATTCTGTTTAGTGTTTGCAATAAAATAACACTTGAGCGTTTAGAGAAAAAATATAGAAAATGGTGTTTGCATTTGCCAACACTGCCCCTCAAAGGATTTAGCAATAAATGACTTAACTGTACTAAAATGTGCGTTGTATAACAAAAAAATGAAAATGTTTATCTTGAAATTAACTGAATGAAAAAGTTTAAATTTTGCTGTGATCAATTTCAAAGCCCGCCGTAAACCATATAATCAGTTTCGAAAGAAATTAAATTTATTAAATTACAGCAAATTTTAGAACTTTAAACCTTAAAAATGAAATACACAATCTTTAAATTCTTTAGGTTTATAAATAATTCATTTATTTTAATGAATTAAATATATTTATCATTTAAAAACAGATTGGGAAAAATTCAGTTATGTTTCTAAATCATATAGTATCATTATTTAATATGTGAAAATAATATGAAATAAATATATACACTGACATTGTAAATTCTTATATTTATCAATGGATAGGAGGTAGCAAGGATGACTAATGCTATATCTTTATTTTTTAAAATATACCCTAGATTGTCTTTTCAACAAATGTTTATTAACAATGCTATACATAATATAGATCCAGATAACACAAACTTTTTTATTTATAGAATTATTATTACTTCCCCTGATTACAGAAATAGATGATCGTAACTAAAATTGCAGATTATTTCAATGCGCTTTGTTATTTTATCTGTATTTGAAATATAATAGATGTGTAGTAAGAGTTTATCGTATAAAATTTCCCCGATCCAAGAACTAATATAACAGAAATACAGTGTTTTTCAAAATGATTTACCCAATTTTAAACTGCTATAACATTCATAAATAAACGACACAGAAAGCTAAGCAATTCAAGGGGGAAACGCGGAAGTTTTTTTTACGAGTGTTTGATGTAACTCCCTTTATTTACACGCACCATGTCAAGGCAGTATTCAAATTACTGCCAAACACGTTGTAAAATGTCAGTGGTAATTGATAGTGCAGCAACAGATTCTGTTGTTAAAACTTACGTAAATTTATGGTAATGGTGGCATATATATTTTACTATCCCCCAAAGGGAGAAATCGCATTGGGTGATATCAGGTGACCTTAGGCCCCAGTGCTTTCAAGGATTGTAATTTGTATGACTTGCAACACAATTTTTGTCTTAACACTGCCAAACAATTGTCTGAGGAATTCCCAGTTTTTGTAAAGTGTAAACAGTTGATTTCGTTGTTTATTGCAGAATAATTGTCTCTTACTCTTTCAATATTTTCCGTAGATATGCATGGTAGCTTCCAGTTTTGCCTTTACAAAGACATCCATTGCTCTCAAATTGATACTACCTTCAAATACTTTGAACTGTAGTTGGTTAATTCGGCACTATTAATGAAACTCTTGCTGTTCGGTAATTACAGACCCAAGTCACGCAAACGACAGCATACAAAATGTTTCTGTCCGCTGACCCCATTATCACTTATTTTCCAAGCTACCGAAATAGCTTTCAAAAAATAGCTTCACGAAGAACGCATGGTAAAAATAAATTATAATATGAAACTTCTATATTCTTGCTCTGTATTCTTGTATTACTTATCATTATGAATTATTATTTATGAAAATAAGGAATTTTGAATTTGGAGATTCATTTTGAACATATACAATCATATATATCGGAGTATAGATATATTACCGATAATAGGTGTTTAGTGAGTTACTGTTCATGTTTATACTTATGTTTTTACTGTTCATGTTTATACTTATAATTATAAAACCTGCTTTGATTTAAATTAATTTGCAATCTCTTAGAAATGCATTTCATAAATGTTCATTAAAGTGATATAATAATTTATAACTATTAATTACTTTCTTTCGAATGAATTCTTAAAAATTATTTTGTAAGAGAACTGAAACTGCTCGATAAAAACTGCTTTAAAGAAATTTTCAACAAAGGAAAAATACAGATTAAATTTACATTAAATTTTTAAGAGCCAAATGCCTAAAAATACTTTCAAATGTTTTGCAAGCACGCACATATAGACAAACTTTTGTTATTTTTTGCTAATTTAGCTAAAATTATATCTGAATTTTATTAAAAATTATTTATATTAATAGTATCCGGATATGAATAATATTTAAAGTGCCTTAAGAATATAGAACAGATGACATAAGGATTACTCATCAAACATTATTTATTTAATTCTTTTAATAAACATCTTTTAAACCATTAAACACTCAAATAAAAGGGTCTTTAACTATTAAAAGCTGTAATAACGACATGTGACATTTTGATTTTAATCGCTGAACGATAGCAAAAGAATTTAGATAACTTTTGATATAATGTAATTTAGAACAAATTTTGAATAATATTGATGTCAAACAATTGAATATAACATAAGGTATCCCTCTCGACTATTTCCTACATTTTAATAGTATTTCAAAAGGAATTACTTACCATTACGAATACAATTTATACTAGTATCACTATATCTTTAGACTAAGAAATGAATTATTTCACTTTAAACAAGATCGAATGAATTTTTTCTACATCGGGTTTCTCGCTATTTCAAAGCATTTGTATAAAAAACAATTTTTAAATCTTGATTTCCCAGTGGTTTTTCCGAGTTCGAATACTTTGGGACTAATGTATTAGGACAAAAGAGAACTTATTTCAAGTTAAACCACCAGAGGATAAAAATCCATTAAAGATTTATCGTTTTTTTCCCCCTCCTTTCAAAATCTAAAGCAATAAAAGAAAGAGGGGAATAAATGGAAGAATTTGAAATGCATTTTCAATCACCTGCTTTAAGGAATATTTAAAATAAAAAATAAATAAAATTATCTTCAAATGGAAGATGTATGAAGAGATTTTGAAAACGTCAATTGTGATACCTTGATAACTGAAAATTTTCGTGCATTTAAGAAGAAATCCGATATTTTCTGATTAATATATTATTTTAATACTCATAAAAAGAGCCATTTTTGAATACTACTAAGTGCTTTCACTTCTATTAGGAAACATTGGCTTATTATTTCAGTAAAGTAAGCTTTTTAATGTTTACTGTTCCGATAATTATTATATTAATGTAAGTGGGAAAATAAGAAATCTTAGTTTCTCTCCTAAAATTATATGCTGTATTTAATGTTTTTAAAAAGAATTAGATGAAGAAGTTATTAAATGTTTTAAATGATAAATCTCTTAGAATAAGTAAAAAGAAAAATTTCTTCCGTCTAAATACAAACAGTTGCTTACGAAATTTACTTGGCTTTCATTCATCTTCTTAAGAATTAAACTATACCAGTCGATATTTTGAAGCGTAAATACTAAAAATGTTCGTTGAATAAAGGTTATGCTAATCAGGGTTTCAATTTAAAAAACTGAACCTGTTATTAGGATGTATTTCAAGATATTTCTGATTAAAAATACTTATTGGAATGATATTTTTAAATTGAAAAGGGGAAAAGACATCACTTTAAATGCTTAATTCATTTTTTAATTTTCAATAAAACTGAAATGGATTTCTTATTTTTTTAAAATTGAAAATAAAATCAAGGAATTAATTTTTTTTTATCTTTTTTAATTTGTATTAAAATGTATAAAGCATTCGTATCGAATATATAATATTTGTTAAGTAATACAAACACAATATCAGAAAATTTCAAAGAAAATTTATACAAAATTAATCATTTTTTTCCCACTTTAATTTAAATGGATTAACATAACGAAGATCAAAACTTGAATACAATATTTGAATTAGGAATTTCGATTACGTTTTAGCATTCATCTAATACTTATAAAGTATTAGATGAATATAATATCTACTAATAATGAAGACATTAAATGTTACATTTTTTTTCGATGTCACTACTAATTTAAGTACAAATAATTTATTTTTTCTCAAAGCAGAAATTTGTAAGATATTGATTTTAAACAATAGTTTGCTGAATTATCTTCTATTTTATAATTCTATTTAAAACAAGAAAACACGTATCTCGTTCTAAAATTCAAAGATAAAAATGCAATTAAATTCTACTGTAAATTTAATAATGTTGTATGCAATAATAATACATGCGTTAGAGAGTTGTACTCACACGAGTCAAAATAAGAAATAATGCGGTGATTTTCATGACTTCTGAAACTGGATTAGTGACCAACCACCATATTAGATTAATGTAAATTGCACTTGGAGTATGTTGATAATGATAATATAGGATAATATTCAGCTTCATGAATTTCAGTACTTTTTTTAACAAATGGTAATAAATTTTTCAAATTTGTAAAGTTATTTTCCTTTAAGTTAAAAATCTGTTAAAATAATTTAGCTAAAGAAAGGGCTTTTTTACAGTTTTCGACTTGCTTAAATGTGATTCTCTACGAGCTCCAACACAATAATAATTGTACGAATTAATGTCAAACTTTGTAATTATTGCCGATAATGATTCCTTGGAAAGCTTGTTCTTATATTGGTTCTGAATTGTCATAAATAAAAAAAAGGAAAAGATTAAAAGAAAGAATATGAAAATTGTTTTTAACATTATATTCGAATCAAAACAATACACTTTAGCATTATTTATAAATATATCAACATTTGAATTGATTTAGCAGATGACAATCACTATCTCGGACAAATTATATTTTCTAAAACATTTAAATTTTTAGTGATGCAAATTAAATGTGTGATAAGATTAGGAAGAAAAGTGAAAGTGAAGGCTTGGAACGAAATGTAATTATTATCTTTCGACTTAATTGAATGTTAATTTTGTTAATGATTGTTTTCAGATATA
The DNA here is from genome assembly GCA_019974015.1 of Nephila pilipes. Taxonomy (NCBI): domain Eukaryota; kingdom Metazoa; phylum Arthropoda; class Arachnida; order Araneae; family Nephilidae; genus Nephila; species Nephila pilipes. The sequence continues at coordinate 122,752 of BMAW01047527.1, forward strand.
GTTCCAGAACTTGAAAATTATTATAACTTAATAAAATATAAATTTTTCAGAGAAAATAGAATATTTTAATTCATAAAGTTTATTGCCAAAAATGTGTTTCTTAACCTCTTATAAGCCTAATAAAAGTGTTTTATGAACGATACGCATCAAACATTAACATTCAGAATACACCACAAGTGTAAGCACAAAAGCGATATTAGTATCATGTAGTGAAAGCCAGGCTTCTTAGCTACTATCTCCAAAATTAAAACTGGAAAACTAATATTTAAGGAACATCTGTTAGAGTATAATTTTTGAATAGTTTTATTTTTAGTCACTTAATTTTTCTGAAGCAGGAAATTAATACTCAGTACTATACAACTGCAACAACGTAATATGATGGTATTCCTTTTTCTTCATTCTCTATAACATTACGAAGAGTTGTACTATTAAAAGAATTTCTGAAGTTTGAATTCCTAACAAAAGCAATACATCTTAAAGAATGATTTTATACATAACATGTGTTTTAAAATAATTTTAAGACCAATTGCCCAAAATGGGCTTCTAAAAATGCAATATGTATACCTTTTCATTAACATTATTCAAAAATGAATTATATAGATAAATCCATATAAGAATGCTATAAAATTTGTATCAATAATAAAAGATATAACGAGACCATAGTTTTGATTTAATTCTAAGCATTCTGTTGAATTGACATCATTAAATCTGAAACTAGTGTAATCCCCTAAAGGCATCTACTTAATTTAATCTAAGTTAGAGAAACATCTTAAAAGTTCACAGAAGCTTTGGTCTAAGAACAACATAGAATTCTAACCAACAGTACATCAATTCTGCTTACTTTCCGTAATCCTGCTTCTGAGCTTTGAGACTACACCATTATTAAAAATGCAATTATGTATGCCCTGAAGCTGAATTAATTTTTGGCGCAAAATGCAAATATTCAGCGTTTTGACTACTCTTAGGAACAAAGAATTTGAGAATTATGCATCAGAGCTTTTATATCCAAGAATGTACTTTTTTGATGCTAATATTTACAGTAAAGTTTATTCGATTAAATTAATTGTTTTATTGTTGTTGAATAAATATTGTTTGAGATGCGGAAGTGCGCGTGGAAAACGCTATTATTTTTTTAAGAAGAAACATTTTCTTCAGTTGAAAACCGAGTGTTGCCAATTAAATAATTACCTCGGGCATAGTCTATTTATATAATGTACATTATAATTTAAATTTAGTGAATAGAAATAATAGATTGAAAACGTGAAGGATTTGTTTTCATATACTTGAATACGTATTCATTAGTTAGTCAATATTTGTTAAATATATTGGAATTCTCTTGATTCGAATAATCTCAATTACTAATCTAATGTATAGACAGAAAAAGTTGAATTAATAGAAAATTTTAAAGAAAAATAAAATTTTCAAAGTTTGAGGAATTTGATTAAAATTTTGATGAACATTTTTGTTTTGATTATTTTTGAAGAAAAATTACTTTAATCAAGAACACGCTTTCAAAATAATTACTTACTAAAACATAAAACAAATAAACTTTACATTCAGCGCAAGCACATAAAATACATTAATTTATTTACATCAAATACACCAATTATTTCATAGAAAAAGAGCACATGTTCCATTTTCCTTCTCTCATTCTTCCATTATAAATACAGTTTTATTACAAATTTATTCGTACACCTGCACTATATTTTATTCACTTATATAGTTGGGCGTCTTCAATAAATATCGAAACGTACAAAGTGTAAAGCTTTAACAAATAATAAGAATTCAAAAATTCTTTTTATTCAAAGAAGCTATATTGAAAATGTCAGCCTTAGGAGATATAACAATTTTAAGCTTCTACTTGAGAGAACAAACTAAGATGAGGAAAATAAATACAAGTTGTAACTAAAAATAGACTAAAGATTTAAAGATTAAATCCATTTATAGACATGATATACCTGAAAATAAATTGAGCTCACCTCCTATTCTTTAAATAACCAAGCAAATATATTATTGCTCTTCATTTTATAAGCACTACATAAAACGAAACACAAAAAAAAGTTCAATGTAACATTTTGAAAATAACAGATTTAACCATCAAAGATACTAAGTTTATATGTATTCAATTGCCATCTTCTCCTTACAATCCAAAACGCAAAAACTTCTACAGAAGAAAAACAATTTCATCTTTTGATAACAAAAAGAATAAAACATACGATAACGCTATAATAATTTAATTATTCAATTAAATGTTAGAATTAAAGAAAATAATAAAATGTCGAAGCGAACAATAATATTCTTTTCAGATATTAAAATTAAAGCAAATGATAAATTATTACATTGAATATATTTTAAGCTATATGTAATTATTATAAACGCACGTAAAATGAAAGTAAAATAAATATTTACGTATTGTTAAATTATTAGCATAAATGCTTGAATGAGGCGAATACAATTCAAACTTTAAGTACTATTGTGAATTAGTTGTAAGAAATCAAATCAGATTAAAAGAGTCACGTACGTTTCACACATTATTGAAAATTGATCAGGGATGACATTTTGTTGTACGAAAATAAATACCCCTTTGGAGCTAAAAATATCTCTTAATTACAAAGGCATAAAATCAACTGATCATAACTCCTCGTTTATCTCTTATGGGTTGTTTCTGAGAGGAGTATTTTATGTAAAATCTAGAAGATGCAATTCAATCCATTTCTTCATCTAGTTGCTTTAAAACTTATATACGGAAATTAACGTGGATAAAATGGAAAACGTAATATCCTTAGAAAGGAATAAAATCATACTAAATGACGTAAGAAAAATAAGAGCAAACTTAACACTCTCCTTTTCATGAACAGAAAAAATATTAAGATTCTTACCAAGAAGAAATAGGTCAGCATGAGATTGCAAATTATCATTAACCTGATGTTATGCAGATTTATTTACTTCCACATCAATCCTGATCTAAGTCCCCGATATGAAGAAATGCATATTCTATAGAGTTTCTTCTATACCAATATTTTATATCACTTTTTATTTTTACATTATTTTGACGTTGTAAGAAGATTCTAAAGTGGTACGTATAATATTTCTATCAGCTTAGCAGTTTTCAGAAGGTTTTAAATTAAATTAGTTGAGAATTAATATCAAACCTTATTAATTTTTTTCTAAATATATATTAAATTTTTTTTTTTGGCTTAGAATTTTATAACATTTTTCTTAAAAGTTATGTTACTATAGTCAAGAATATTAACAGTCAAATGCTATTTAAATTTTTTCTTTTTTTTACTTTTCATCTACAGTCGAAAGTATCATTATGTAAAATTGAATAATACAATGTTGAACTAAACTGAAATTTGAAATCAATATTATGTTAATATACAAAAAAAAAAACTATTTACATTTAATTGTGTTTTCTCACCTCTTTTTTGCATTTCTACAAGTCCTTTAAGGCATTTCAAAGCCATTTTAGCACTTTATAGGGACACTATTATGCCGGCTGAGAGTATAATAAAAATTGTTTTCTCTTTTATTAAAAAATAAATAGAAATGACATAGGAATTTAAACTTTTTTGGTAAAATATACAAAACGTCTTTTGAATAGATTCCATCAAAAATATTAAAGAAACTTCAGCCTATCCTAAAAAATCATGCAGGTGCCTTTGATAGTCAAATTCTTAAAATACAGTAAATTCTTCTCGTTTTTTTTTTTTTTTTTCAAAAAAATCTTCAAAAATTTTCTTCTAGATTAATATATGGTTTCTAAATTTACTCGGATAATATTTGAAGAGTAATATATTATAACACATCAATCAATAACTCCCGAGACTAACCCAGAGATGGTGCTCGTAGTAAACCAGTAACCAGGTCTTTCTAGAGTACGAACCTTTGCTTGAAACGTGTCAAAATTTTAAGTCGATCGGACCAGAAACAGCTGAGTTATCGAGGTTGGAGTAAAGTCGTTTTGTAGTTTGTTTAAAAAATGGAAAAAACCGATTTCGTGTTCTGATAAAACATTGTTTTTTAATGGGTAAAAACACCGTGCAAGCGAAACAATGGATTGAAAAATGTTACCCGGACTCTTGTCCATCAAAAGCAATGATTTGTCGGTGGTTTGCCGAGTTTAAACGTGGTCGTACCGACACAAATGACGCGGAACGCTCGGGTAGACCTGTGGAAGCCGTTACACCGGAAAATTTGAGTGAAGTGACAAAAATTATAATGAAAGATCGTAAAGTGAAGCTCCGTGAGATTGCTGATATGACACAGATATCATATGGAAGTGTATTTACTGAAAAAGGTTTTTTGAAGTGAAGTGAAAAAGGTTTTTTCCAAGTGGGTGCCGCGATTGCTTTCGATGGAACAAAAACAGCAACGAGTCGATGATTCAGAAAGCTGTTTATCGCTATTTACTCGCAACAAAAAAAATTTCTTGCGAAAAAGAAAAAAAAAAAGATTTGGAAAAGCGTTGGAACGATTGTATCACCCTAAAAGGGGATTAACAAAAGGTGTTATGTTGATGAATAAAAAAAAATTTTGCAAAAAAAATGTTGTTTTCAATGTTAGTCTCGGGACGTATTGATCCATGTGTTAGTATATGTGACATAAAATATATATGAATAATTTCTTATTAATATTTATCTCTACCTTTTGAAAGAAAATAGAAAAAGTACATTAATTCGAATGAGAAACGAATAAAACATTGATAATTTGATAGTAAGAAGTCCAATCAAAACATAACTAAGTGAAATCTCATTTAAACTTCATTGCATTCATTTATTTGCCATTACTTCAGATGAATGAAATAAAAGGTATCACTACTGACTGTTAGGTCTAAAGTTTCGAGAGCGCTGTAGATAGCAAACTTACAACTAATCCTAAACATTTTGTGTCTTATTCTTTGCGAAAATTTTGCGTTTTAATTTAATTAATCCTTTTCGACATATTTTGCAAACGTATATATCTACGGCAATGTATTTTTAAACATATAAAATTGAATGTTCTAGGAAAAATTACCTATATCTTAAATTATGTTTATTTCAAACTATTCTGAATTGCTCGGAATTGTAGATATTACAGGTTAATACATACATACATACATACATACATATATATATATATATATATATATATATATATATATATATTGGTTGATCATGTATGTGGACTCATCCATTTTATATCTTTATGTTCTTGTACTTCAGCAAAGAAAACCTCCAGTTTCTTTAAAAATTATTATATGTTGATTTAATTATTTGTAATCGTAGTTGATCCAAAGGGTATTTGCTGAATGGTTATAAGCCCACTGAATGAAGGGCATGTCACTTGAGTGGATTTATTACTTTTAAACTATGTATTAAGTGTGAAAAAATAAAGTGGATCAGATTTTATACAAATAGAAAAAAAAAAACACTTTACGAAAATTCTCGTTAATTCAGAAAGTGCATTTCGAAGAGATAAATATTTATACACAGTGGATGACATTATTATAACATTATTATATATTAAATTACGAATGTTTTATTTAATATACACAAAACAAAAACATTAATCGGTAAGTGTTTTGTCTCCCATATAAATTAACTTTCGTTTGATATAATTTTGAAGGATAATATTTCATGGTTTAGCACTTTTTGATGATTATTAACAATTAAATGCTTTTGGATTAAATTCGAAAAGTGACACTGAGATGTCGATAACTTATATACGTTTTAAGAACGTAGTTACGATGTATCGAACAACAAAACACTGTAACTTTCAGTATATTATAAACTTTTTCTTTTCCAAAAAGTAATTGAAATACACGCATTAAAATCCAAGAGCTTATTTAAAATCATTGCTAAGACATGTTTCTGTCATACTATTTTATATTTCAATCAGTTATTTTTATGTAAATACTGATACCATTAACATGTAGTTCACTGTCACTAAAAATTAAATTTTGATTATTAAATGTTCAAACTAAACCAATAAAACTGTACTATTCTGCTAATTCATATTACATAAATTAATAAACTATTAAAATATAATTTAAAATTCCTTTAAATATACAACATCCGGAGTTCGTTAAGTAATATGTTTGGTACATCAAGAGATCGTTAAAAGCTGAAAGGAAGGATCCAAAACTGTAGAAAAGTTTCACAAAGGTTTTCACAAAGAGAAACATTTCGATTTAGTGATCTTAAAGACAGAAGTATGTTATACATTGCTGCTTCTTTATGTATGAATAAATTGTTCTTTTCTTTTAAATATATGTTCCATATGTCATCTCCTATACTGTATTGTTAAATAAGTCTTAAACTTTACATGTTAAAGTTAAAATTTACTTATTTATAGAACTTTTTTTAAAATTTTAAATACATGTTATAATAAATGGATGTACGTATCATAACTTTATATGAAAACTTTTTTGCCTGAAAATGTGTTCAGAGTTTTGAAAAGGATATTTGTCATTAGACGATAATACCCTATATACTCATATTATGTTTCAAAATTTATTTGTTTTCATATCTATTAGTTTTACTTTTTGCTGAATATTATCTTAAAGTGAAATAATTCATTATTAAACATAAACAATAGTTTTTCAATATGAAAATAATATTGTTGTAAAAAATTGTACAAAAATAAATTTTCTTTTTTTAATTTCCTTTTACAAAGTACAGAGAAAATGAGATTTTTTTTATTTAAAGGTTTCGCCTTGAAGACTTGAGAAATTCTTCATCATGTATGAAAGCAATCCAATTTTTAAGTCATTCACTGGCGCGACGGCCCCGTACGGGTCTTGGCCTTCCCCAAAATTCTATTGCATGCCATCCTGCTCTTGGCTAAGGTTTTCCAATTTGTCACGTTAATAGTTTTCAAATCTTTTTTTTCCAGGCAGTCAATCCACTTAAATTTTGGTCTCCATCTTTTTCTGGTACCAGATGGCTTAACCAAAAAGATCTTTTTAGTGCCTCCATTGCCATCAAATCTTATTAAATATCCTGTCCCTTTAATCCTCTGTATTTCTATAAATGAAATAATATCTGGTTCCTTAAATAATTGGAGTTGGTCCTTTTTCAATAATTATCACATTTAACTACACAGATTTTTTTTTAAAAATGAAATTGTACAAAGAATAAACTTTCCTTTACTTTCATTTCACAAAATACAGGATGGGTGTGTAATTTTTATTAATGGGTCACGCCTTATGGAAGACTAAAGCATTTTTTCATTATCTATTTAAGCAATCCAATTTTTAATCATTACTGTACAGGGTTATACAAAATGATTAATTCGATATCAAAATTCCATATTTTCAAAAATAAACAATGTAGAATAAAAATAATACAGAATTCAAAGGTAACATATAGAAGTCTCTATTACAAGCATTTGAAATAACTTTCTTTAGTCAAACACATGATGTCAATTCTATATGCAAATTCCTGCCAAACACGTTGTAAGTGTCAGCGTTAACTGATTATACAGTTGCAAAAAATCCTTTGTTTAATCAAATAAATTTGTAGATAATGGTGGCGCTTACACTTTAACTTTTACAAACTTCCAAAGGAAGTAATCGCATGGGGCCATATCAGGTGACTTAAGTTGCCATGTGTATAACACCAAGTCATCTGGTCCACTGTAACCGATCTAACTGCGAGGTAGCTCCGTGAAAGCTTCTAAAATAACTCTCATGAAATAGCTTCACGAAAAACACACGGAAGCCATCCATTTTTCACATTGTAAATCTTTCACGGTTTTTCTTTGTATTTAAGGATTACTTATTATTTTTGAAAATATGGGATGTTAAAATCAAACGAATCATTTTGAATAAACCTGTAGATAAAAACCTTCTTTTATGCATTAGTTATTGCGTTGTATTTTCCATCCTTTTTTAATTATTTAAGCTTTGACCTGAATAATATGCTTCTAGCGCTGCACAAAACACCTCTAAGCTTGATTTATTCTTTATACATCCACCAAATATTCATCAAAAACAGCAGACAGACGAATGTAAGAATAGATCAATACAGTTCTTGCTGGGGAGCCGGTAGAGAAATGCCATTCGAGTCAATATCCATTCAAGACGGGTCTCCTCAGACATAGATACAATGTGACGTGCCTGCATCCCAGTTGGAAGCCTTACAAAAGAAGATCGACTCGTGTTGATTTCTAAATTGCATACATTTGTGTGGACATGCAAACTGGGTATGGGCGCATACAAGTATTTTATATGTAAACATTCGAAACCTGACGTTTCTAAAATTCCCTTAGAAAAGAATTTGACTCTAAAGGAATTTCTTGATGCTTCAGGGGCACGAAGTTTTCTGATTCGAATAGAAAGTTTGCCTACGGCGGATCTAAAGTAAATTCCTACAGCATATTGGTATTTGAAAAGAGGGTAGAATGTATGTTGGAGGGAAAAAAGTTAGAAGGACTTGTATTTTCAGCACGAACAAATATGATTTGTATAAGGGTATTACTTCTGCTCGGGTTATTTTGTTTTCTTAAAAAGACATTTGGAAAGTGATAGAGTTTGAGGCTTTTAAATAACAGTGAATTATTAAAGTAAGAGCTTGTCTGCTAACTAAAGGGATGATATTACGCCTTTTGTGAATGCAGCAAGCTGCATTTGGCAGGTAGTGAAGGTTATTTAATTAAAGTTTACCATTTATCTTTTTGCATGCATTTAAATAAAGGAAGATACTTTAAGAAACGGTACATTGCTATTAATTTTTTTAAAAAAAAACATGTACCATCGCATCACAGAGGAAATTAATTGAAATGAATCTTATTGATTGAAATTAAATATCAAGCCTTTTTTGTTCATTTTAATAACTTTGGTATTATTATGTTTTTTTCCAATTTGAAGAGGTGAATTAGAATAAAATTTTTTATTAACATATTATTCTCAAATGTAAATATATATTAACTTAATATATTTGTACATTTTGTATTATATGTATATATATACCTTACCTATTTTTGATAACAACTTGAAATGATACATGCAGTATTAAATCACTATAAATTAATAATGTGCATTTTCAACATTTATAGAATATTTATTTAATGTAACTTAACAAATATTGAGTTTACTTCACATTAAAAAGTTTGAGATATCCTTAATAATGCTATTTTATTCAGCCGTTAAAGTTTTCCTCTTTATATTTTATTTTTACCTTAGATAAGCTTAGGTCCAGCACTCGACTATTTAACAAAAATTAAGACTATTTAGTCATGAGAGACTAGTCTGAATTGAAGGTATTCCTTACAGAGATAACAAACATGTAAAGTTAAACATCCAAATTGAACGATTTCAAATTTTTATCCAAATCTGTACTAAACATTAAATGGATTTAAAATACCTGATATATGGAAATAAAATTAATGAAGCTCTCAGTAAAAAAAATGGAATTTGTAGAATTATATAGACCGAGTCGCTGTAAGAATTTTATTCGCATTTTTCATAAGAGAAGCTGACGAATCTGAATTTCTCCATCATTTTTTCAGAAAAAGATCAACTTATTAGAAAGTAGTAAAATTGATGCTGAGATTGTTATTTTTTTATGTCTATATTGCATAAAATATCATATACTTTGTCAAAATATACTAAAAAAAGGGATTCAATGAATTAGTATAACAATTGCTGTTTCAAATATTTATCATTCTTGTTTATTTATCATTTCTTTGCAGTTCTTAGTGTTGCCAATTGACAGAAGTTTTAATGTATTTGATAGTTTTGTAACATAGGTTATTCGCGAAGATTCCCTTAACTAATATCTGGAGTTTATTTCTGACATTATATTTAAATTATAACTCCTTTCTCACTAAATAGAATTTTGGTTACTAAATTTAGGTAAATTTTAAAAATGGAGTGAATAGATTTAATCAAGTAGTATAAAAGCAACAGAGAATTGAACTTGAGATATACATAGAACAGTTAAGACAATAAAAAGACTGCTAGTGTGAAGACCTTGAATAGTGTGTGTTTTTTGCGTGTTTATGCGATTTATAGAAACTAGTACCCAACTCTGTCTGTTTGAATTACTCCTTGACTGATTTTCTGGTAAGAATATTCTTTGATATATTATAGAAGTTGTTAGCACTCGCGACGAGAGACATAGAACAAGTAGAGAGCATTCCTCTTATTACAAAAATAATAAACAATATTTTGAAACGTACTTGACTATATTCCTGAACTGTTGGTGCATAACTAATTACTTTATCTGAGTTTGGAATTAATTTGAAATTTAGATTGCGATTAGCCTAATATTTGAAATGACATGCGAGTCATGTAAAAAAGATACGCCATAATGGCACCCAACCTTTTCAATTCTCGGTCGATCTCTCAATTTTTTTTCTGAGCATCCTTTTGATAGATCCAGCGATGTACATGCATTTCTGCAGAGTATTGAAGAAACAACCATGTTATATCACATCACTGAAGCCATACAGGTCGCGTACTTGTGAAATCATTTGTAGAGAAGCGCTAACGAGTGGTACTCACCGATGGAGGAATGCCTTGTACGGGGTGCGGGCAATGATTCGAGAAACTTAGATTCGCCTTCAAACATACATTTCCGAACTAATTTAGAGGGAGGAATATTATTCCTCTAAAAACGCACAGAACACCGTTAATCCACTACATTATTTATTTCCCTCATGTTGAAAGTAGCTCAATTATTTATTTCTTGTTCTCACTAAATCGAGCAATGTCCAGCACGTTGTGTCAATCGACTGGATCCGTGTTATTGGACTACTTTGAACTGCGAAACTCAACCACTAAGATATTGGGGCTTAATACAAAAATCGCCACCTCCACGAACTACACTATACCCACGGAAACAATATTCCCTATCAACTTATCCGCCACTTTCAGACATTAACACATCCAAAATCGCCATGTATCAAATGACTAAGCCATAGAACGGCAGGAAGTTCTCAATTGCTACATACTCGCACCTCCCAATTTCATTTACGAGATGAAAGTGCATTCAATTCAAAATTCACACATCAATTTTGTCCTACATGACGCTTTTGTCAAGGCATTACGGGATGTGGGTACAGATAAGTCTTTTTTTGGCGGCCACATTCTATTCCAAATATGTCTTCATTTGTTAAAAAGCGGGTTTCTAATGCATCTTTCAAAACGGTTAAAGGAAAGATGTACAAAACTCTCGAATTGCTTAATTTTAATGTCTATATCCAAAACTTCCAGCAAAACTTGCAGTTCCCAATTGTCGATAGGTTTCGATACCCATAGGGTATCTGCATTGATTTTATTCAGGCTTCCAAAATATCACTGGACACTGAAACCCAAATTTTATCTATTCCGAATTCGGAGCTATGTGCATTAAAGCAGGAAATCGCGCATGAGGTCGAGATCGACCTCATTGAAACAAAGTTGTTGATGACCAAAAAAATGAATTGTATCACCTTTTCAAATATTTTCCAGATTCAATTTCTTATCAACAGGGACTCACTCATATGCTCTGATATCAAATTGACACGGGTAACAACCCCTTAGACCCAACTTGACTCTATGTATATGACTGGTTTAAACAAAAAATAATCTACGATCATATAAAAAAATACTCAAATTGGGTATTATTATAACAATATAGTCTTTATATGCTCCCTCTGCTGTTTGGTGGTGAAAAATAATGGCTATTTAGCCGATTTCCTACAGGTGTATGGATTTGATAACCGTAAATTAAATGTAATAACTAATTATCTTCGCTATCCATTCTGGGTGACTGATGATTTGGTTATGTATGTAACACACTGTAATATTATGTCTATTTTGGATCTTTGATTCACACAGTTTTTTTTTAATTGGCAGTAAATCCAGCAGATATTCTCAAAACTGAGTTTGCTATGAAAAATTGCTCTATTGCTTTTACCTATATGGCTTTCGGATGGTCGGGTAATGCTCCCACATCCAATAGGCGATTGATATCATTCTCCAACATGTTATTGGTAAATATGTTTGTGTTTATATGGATGATGTCATCATAGCTTATCAATCCTTTAAAGACAGCGTTACTTATCATCATTGTGTTTTCATACTATTATAAAACTTGGTCTAACATTAAATGCAGAAAAAAGCCATTTTCCTCAAAAGAAGCTAAAATACCTCGTGGTAATAATTTATAAAAAGAGTGGTACAACACACACAAACACCGATCTTAATAAGGTCAACTATATTATATTAGAAATAAGCAAACTAAAAATGGGCACGAAATTCTCAGTTTTTAGAAATAGAAGTTTGGTATAGAAGCTAGATATAGAAGCTACTTCAACATCATCTGCAATATTACAGTTCCTGGATTTCAGAATTCTTTTTGAATTATATACCAAGTTGAAAGGAATGATTTGCTGGACATGGCTTTTTCAAACAGGTGTTCCCACATAAGAATTTTAATGAGAATGATATCCTGTTTTATTTCATTATGCTAAATCACACGGAGTTAGGTGCGAAGAGATAGAATCTCTCTCTTTCTGACTTTTTTAAACAGGTTAATTTTATGGTATAGAGATGGGATAAGAGAATTTTCAAATTTCATATATCTTTCTATTGAATTATGATGAGGAAAAAAGAATTTTTTCGATAATTCCTTTTTATTCAAAAAGAATAAACATAAAGAAATTTATATTCTTTATACATGGATACATATTTACGATTATTCTTCTTCATATAATTTATTTACAGTGAATGTCAATGAAGGATAATTTAGCTAAAAATTTAAATTCATACTTAATTATATCACAACTAACAAAACAAAATATTAATTGTGATTTTCAATACCCTTATACAGCATTTTAAAAAGTTGTTTGTATGTTGAAATTTATTTCTTCATTCGTGAGATCCGAATTTATTATCAATATTCTTCCTTTACAGCACATAAAAACATTTCCATTGTACAACAATAAATTTTAAATGTGCTTGCAAAACTTTTAAATACCAGAAATTATTCACGTATTAATCCTAAACTATAGGAAGAAAAAATTATTTGCGTATAGAAATTAATTTCTTCATTCGTGAGATCCTAATAAATTTTCAATATTCTTCCTTTACAACAATATAAAAACATTTTTACAGTACAACATTAAATTTTAAATGTGCTTACAAAACTTTTAAGAGCGAGAATTTTTTCACGTATTAATTCCAAACTATCGGAAGAAAAAGTATCTTTAAATTTTGATAATAAATTATTTGATTACGTATAAAATAAACATTTTTTATATGCAAATTTCAAGAAAAAGAAGTTAACTGAACAGTAAGGAATAAGAAAAGTTTTGCAAACTCCTGAGCAATAAGATCTAGAAAAAAATGTAAAATGATACATGTTTTTTTTCTTAAAGTTTATTTCTAAGACATAACTATTTAAGTTCCATTTATTTTTCTAAAAAATTTTCATATTAAATTAGTAATTTTAAGGGAGTATTAATGTAACAGTAGATTTATTTCGCCCAATGAAGTAATAATTTTAGGTGAAAGTAAGTTACATAGTAAATTTAATTCTAACATTAAATTTAATGTGAGAACTTTTTAAAAATATCTTAATAAAAAACAAAAGGTTTTTTTCACTATCACATCTTTTTGACTCATTCAATGGTTTACATTTATAGATCTTGCTTTTAATGTAAGACAAAAATCTTATAGTAATTATTTCTAAATAACCAGTTTATAATTTCACTTTTTAAGAAGTTTGCTACAGTACACGTTAAACTGAATATAATTAAGACTATTATCGACATTTTTCTAAGAATCTTTCTTTCTGAAAAAGGATTTTAATTTTTAATACTTATGGAAGAGCACGACTGAAGTATATACCTAAAATAATTTATTTACTTACCTTCAAATTGTCTAACTATGCAAATAATTCTTTTGTTATCATTTTTTGAAAGCTTTAAGGCATGCCTTAGATGAGTATGGACACCTGGAACAAACAAGAAAGACATTAGAAATAAAGAGAAATAAAATTTTATTTTATTGTTCAGAATAATAATTAATACAAGTCGTAGAAGATGTAGAAGAAAGGCATAAGCAAAAAAACAATTAACACACACACGCACGATCTAGTTACAGTTTTTTGTTTTAAAAAATCATATGCAGCACAATAAAATAAGTTAAAACTTTGTATTTTAATTTAAAATAATCTTAATCTCAGTATATATTGCATCAGTAATCTCAGTTAGGTAATTATTACTCCAAAAGGGAAAATCAGTACTCTCTGAGTAATCAGGGAAAAACTGGGTTGCCAAAAACGAAGGATTACTGAAGCACTACTAATAATGAAGCCTTTAAACTGAAACATCTATGCAATATTGAATAAAATTTAATACAGTGTACGCAGATAAAGTGTCAAACGCATGAAATATCAAAAATTTATAAATTGTACTGTTTTGTATTGATATCCTGTATTATTCATTGATATGGAAAGCATAAAAGGGTTTTCTGTGACATATCATCCGACTTAAATTTGTCGGATGACTGCCAGAGCTAGATAGAGAAGCACCAGATTATTATGGGAGTACATCATTTGAAAGAATGAGATTTTACGAGTAAAGAAATCATTAAAACATCTAGATAAAGATAAATAAGAGAAGAAAAAATGCTCTGATTTTGAAAAAGTACCCAGATTAAATTGCTGTTAGAATGAATGGAATCTTTGGGAAGTTGGGAATATAATATCGATACACGCGAGCAGTAAATAGAAGACTGAGTTAATTAAAGAAAAATATACGAAAATTAATAAGGAATTCTAATATCTTATTAAACAGTCTCTAAAATAGATGCAATTTGATTTACGGTTAGAAACATAGGCAAGCATATTTCTAATAGTATTTTGAGAAGCATTAATTATAGATATGCTGCTTCAGTTTCAAGATTTTTATACTTGTAACACCTGGAAAATATTGAATTTCTTAGGGAGTGATTAAATAAAAGCAATTAATTGATAAAGAAAACACAAAGTGATTGTTAATTTATCAAGTTTGAGTTAGATTAATTTGTCCGTTTTAATGATTCAATGTGATTATTTTTTACTAAGACATATTTTATATTCATGTAATTTTTAGCATCTGTAAATAAAACTTTTTATGAAATAAAATGATGCCATCTGGATTCTAATACCTAATAATACTTAAATATTTTTATAATTTAAAGGTTACTTTAAATAATAACGACAATTAGGCATTCTTCACAAATTCTGCAGTAAATCGTTATTTATTTCAATTGCAAAGCTCTTATTGAAACAATAAAAATGTCACGTATAATCCGTGAATTTAGTGCTAATATTAAAGACAAATATCATTCATAACTATGTATCTTGATATCATTATTCAACTCAGTAAAAGTATTAATTTCGAATTACGAGAATGAATTGAACCAAAAAGCATTTGTTTCTTCATCATCTCTCTCTTTATTCAAATTACATATCATGGTCGTAAAACAAAGCAAATATGCAAAAAGAATTTAGAATCCATGAGTATGAATATCTTCTATCTTTATTCCATCGTTATAAGCACATTAAAAATGATATTCCTGTCTGCAGTCGCTTGTAAGGTAATAACAAGAAAGTAAGAATATTTCGCCGCAGGCAAAAGGTCGGCTTTTCTTACCGGAAAATAAATAAGACTGCGATAAATCTTCTGCCTCGATGAGCCCTTCTTGAATTGCTACTCTTGCACCGTATTGGATGATTCGAACTAATTTATCTTCTTCCTCAGGCCAGTTGCTTTCTTCGGATTCTTGATGAATTTTGTTCATTGGCTCTTTGTTGTTCCTAAGGGGCGGGTATCAAAAGAAGCAAATTAGCTGATGTCATGTATTTATTTAAAGTAATGCACATCGACTCCGTCTTATAGTTTTATGCAGAAGGAAACAATAAAAATGAATTATTTTCCCTTCGGAAAAAAAATTGGTTCTATAAAAATTATATAAAATAGTAAATATTATTTAAGACGATATTTATCACACTGTTTTCTCTAGTATAAACGAGTTTTGCAACATTAATTCAAAAGACAATAAAAGGATTGCAAATCTATTAAAAGTATTAATCTTATTGCAAAAAAAATCTCCAAAACTTAATTCTTTTTGTCAATACAGAGCTTTTGTATTCCTATGTCAGATTGATTATCCGCCTAAATTAGAACCACATGAGAGCAATGGACAAAATTATATTTAGATAGAATAAAATTTCCAGCTAAATGATATACATAATACTAGGATCAGTTTAATGAATGTCATGTATTGAAATTAGATTTATTTTAATGGATAGTTGAATTCTTGCAAACTCCCATAATCTGGTAGATACGTATACAGAGTTTTGAAGAAAATGATAATGAATTATCCTTCTGTCTTATATAGATAACAATATAGATAATATAATATAATATATAATACTTTTTTGTTTTTATTGACAAATTATTTTACAATTACTTTTAAATTTATGAAATATTAAACAATTTGTGAATAAAAAACTTCAAAAAACTGTTATAATTCACACCTTCTACTTAATGGCATATTACGCGTTTTAGTAACTTTTGCCAACACACTTTAAAAATTCTTTTAATTTTTGTGAACGGTTAATTTTTAATAACATATAAAAATTGTTGTACCATAATTCGAAGTTACCACTTTTACACTAAATGACATCAAATTATATTTTTTGTATTTTAAGACATTATTATTCTAAATTATAAGTAATACACCATTTCACTACAGTAATAGTGTAGTAAGATACGTAAAATGATACGTAAAAGTTCAAATTGTTTTTCCATCTTAAGAAGTATTTGAAAGGAATATAAGTTTATTGGACAGTAATTCGAAAATTGGAATTTACTAATTTTATGTATATAAATATATACTAAATTTAATGGAATTTTACTCGAATTTACTGGACAAAAAATTAGAGTAAAATGGGTAAAGTATTGTTAAATAAGAAATTACACATATTATTCAATCCCCATGTTATGAACAAAAATGTCCCCAAATTTTTCAAGATGATCGAAAATATACATTATAATGCATTACTTGAAATGTATTATTGTGTATGAAATGTATTATAGGAAAAAAATTACTATAAAATTTGCAGATTTATATCAGGTCAAATTTTGAGATACGTTGGATCTGTGATAGTTCGAAAAACAGCTAAGATATGAGATATATCCAAATTTAATATAACATATGAGACATATCTAAAAGAATTAAAATTTCATTCACACAATGGAAATTGTATCCATTTCAAACAAATGATACATAAAATAAACGTGAATAAATAGTAATTCCATTTTATTGCAGAATTCACGAAATATTTCAGTAACTCATAATTAAAAATTTTGCTATTGCAAATTTTTATCTAATTTTCTGTACAGTTTCAACATTTTTACGATTTCATTTTGAATTTTGGATGTACTAATATTGCTAAGTATTGATAAATCTAATTAATTTTATACATGTGAAATAAAAGACTGTATAAAATTAAAATCCCCTTTTGTGTTTGAATAAATATGAATAGAAACTTTCAGAATTCTTTTAAAAAAACTTCATTTTAAATCATGTCAGGCTTGTTCATGAGGT
The DNA here is from genome assembly GCA_019974015.1 of Nephila pilipes. Taxonomy (NCBI): domain Eukaryota; kingdom Metazoa; phylum Arthropoda; class Arachnida; order Araneae; family Nephilidae; genus Nephila; species Nephila pilipes. Next base: position 140,321 of record BMAW01047527.1, read on the forward strand.
TATTAATCACATGAATATATAATGATTTGCGATATAACTTTACATTTTTCATAAAACAAATTACCGTCAAAGAGAAAAATTTTAAAAATGTTTGAGACATTGAAAAAACAAAAATATCCTATGAAAATATTTAACGTATCCTTTATTGTAATATGTTGATTTACAATTGAACAGTAATCTAAAAACTAAAATGGGATCCATAGATACCGTACGTTACAAAATATTTCCAAATCAAAAATATATACTTAACAACTGCTTATAAATCTATCATATTTTGTCTACTAGCCCTTAAAATAGTTGAAGAATTTTCTTAGCTTGTTTTCCCACTCTGTACGAAGACGATAAAAAAACAAGTTTAATACTTTATATATTGTCCTAAATTGTGTTTTGGAAACATTAACAGGAAAATATTTAACAAAAATAAAAAAGTAATGATAAGAAAATTAAGTTTGAAATTCTTAAACCTCATTATCTCATTAAAACTTGCATTCAAAATAAATTTTATATTAGAAAGATTTTTAAAGGGTACTTACAACGCGTTATTATCCGATTTGCTATGCGCCTGAAGAACATAACGTGGAGGTAAGAGATTGGTATCCAAAAGAAAATGATTGTCCAATAAAGAAGCATCCAATCCTGCTTCATTAGCTGCATTATGAATGTGGTTATATTCGGAAGCATCTATAGAAGTAGGTAATGCGAAAGGCCTGTATTTGTTCCCAATTAAACACTGGAAAATAATATTGGTAATATATTTATAAAAATAAAATATATATATTAATTCTGTATGTATTAGTACTCTTGAATAACAAGCAAGTAAAATTGAAAATATAATTATAAATATAAAATGTATGTTAAATATATTTATAAATATAAAATACATGCTATATGTATATTTATAAATATAAAATACATGCTATATGTATATTTATAAATATAAAAATATATATTTTATATGTACGTAACATAAATTTCTACGTTTTGTAATTAATACAAAGTAGTCGTACACAATTCTTAAAACACGTAATGATAGATATGAAAATGTAGGAAAACTATAAAAAATTTTGGAAATATATTTATAAATATAAGATGTATTAATTATGTATGTAATAATAAATTACAACATTTTGAAATTAACACAAAGGAGACGAATATTTATTTTAAAGTTAAGTACACATTGATGAATAATAATAAATATCAGATGGTAGGATAATTAGAAAATCATATATTGCAAATATATATTTATAAATTTAAGATACATATTCTACACGGTTGCCCAAATGATTCATCCGATTTCAAAATTCCATTTGTTTCAATATTAAACGATACAAAATGATAATTTATATATTAATGGAAAGGAAAACTGTGAAGATTTTTCTCAAATAGTTCTCGTGTGCTCTTCGGGAAGCTATTTCATGAAAGCTGTTTTAGAAACTTTCATGGAGCTTCCTCGTAATTGGATAGGTAGCAGTGAATAAATGACATGACGTTACAAAGCTGCCACCTAAATCACCTGATATGGTCCCATGCGATTACTTATTTTGGGTTTTTTGAGAGATAAAGCATAAGCGACGCCATTATACACAAATTTATTTGAACTTAAACAGAAATTTTTTCAGCTGTACAATCAATTACCACTGACACTTAACAACGTGTATGACAGGAATTTACACGTCGAACTGACATTATGCGTATAATAAAAGGAAGTTATATTGATCACTTGTGAAAGATTTCTATATTTTCGCTTTGCATTCATGTATTACTTATCATTCCATTATTTATTTACGAAAATATGGAATTTTGAAATCGCATGAATCATTTTGAATAACCTTGTATTATGCATGTTATGTAAATTGCAAAATTTGTAATTACTACAAAGCAACGAAATAATTATTTTAACATTAAGCACATTCTGATGAGTAATAATAGATAACAAATTACAAGATTATTCAGTGATAACAGTAATTCAGCAATATTAGTCAAGCAGAAAAGTTGGCATGAATCCTATGAATACATTCAAATCCTAAAGTTGCTAAAAACGAGCCAAGTATGAGTATGTGATAAAAATATGACATAATATTTTTCGGTGAATTATTTTTACACATCTTTTATAATGTTATATAAATACTGTTAAGTTTTGTTTTAAAAAATAAACTATGAATCAAATGCAAATTTTTCAGGACTGGAAAAATGATGAAATATTATTTTGGTGCGATTCCCACACTATTTTAGCCACTAATCTGCAAAAGGAAAAGTACTCAAGTAGTTAAATAATAGTATCCGATTACCTTACTTTAAGAAACAACCTTACCTTAATTACCTTTACACATCCAATTACTTTAATCCACAATAATTCCGAATAAAAAAATTCGGCAATAATAAGAATTCGCATATTTTTTTTGAATAATAGATTACAATAGGTTGAAACAGAAATCTGTGCATTATATTCTCTACAATTGTTTGAAGCAGGACCTGCATAGCTCTAACATTTTGGATCCAGTCCGTAACCGAAAGATCACTTGAAACGCTGATCAAGTCAGAGCTTGTGTTATTTAGACTTTCATTTAAATTTATTAGAAAAAATAAAAAAGTAGAATAACTCTAAAAATAAAGCACTATATAGTTAATTGTGGCTAAATTAAATAAAATTATGATGTGTTGAGTAAATTTCATTTGTTTCTTAAATTTAGTTGAAATAAAATAATAATTATTTCTCCTATATTAGTTTTTTTGCTTAAAAAAAGAGCCAATGTAAAGATTTCCCTCATAAATAATTTAAAAATTTTAAATAAATGAGTAATGTAGGTTTTAATTCATATGCTCATACACAAATATTCGAATTACTTTTTTAAATGTTAAACTACACTCGAAATTATCCCGTTACATACAAATCTGCTGCTTCCAACAATGCTGTTGCCACCCCTATCTGACCCAAAATTTTGTCCAAATCAGCCTGGATATGTCTTTAGAAAAATAAACGAATTTGTGGTTGTGTACAATATAATTGCCCCTAAATGTTTATTAAACTTTATTCATGTTACTATAAAATATTGTACATAAAGATATATTGTCCTACGAACTTTTGGGGATTAATATCTATCGATGGTTATATATTGCTAATTACGAGATATGGTATTGATGGTTCTTCGAATTTCGAAAAATTACAAAAAAAATATCTCTATGTAATAAAATATCTTCACATAAATAAATGATAGAAGAATGTGAAAGTTATAATGACTCTGAAAATCTTCCCTTTCCTTTGAGGAATATTCTTTAAACGCAACTAATATAATAACATGCAGAAAATCGATGAAAAGAAATACCGAAGAAGTTTGCACTAATGAATCAGAAACAGATTTAAAGCGAAAAGTAGATTGCACAGCAGAAATCCAATAGTTCATTGATCAAGACGTAAGATAGTATAAATCATTCTCTTTAGCGATTTCATTTCCTTTATTTTCTCGTCTGTATGCCTTCAATTCTTTTTGTCCGTTTCCTTTTATTGTCCTCCTACGCCCAATTCACCTAATACCTAACACCCAATGGAAGATTCATGAAACAATAAAACAGTCATCACTAAGGAGAACAAAAAGACTTTTACTCGTTTGCTGATGGCTCTGAAAATCTACTACAAAATAAAATTAATTCAGGTTCAGTTCACATGTAATTGATTTCTGTTACAGTTATAAGTGATCAAAATATTGAGATAAGACAAGATATTTTTTTAAAATTGTTTCTGCAGTTTTCGAAATATTATTGTTTCTTATAATTGGTCATTTAACACTAAAGTTTTAAAATGTATTTATTATATGAAAGGAAATGGTAAAATATCACGAAGAAATAACAAAGGTTTTAACTGGGCTTTCATGTTGTTAAAAAAAGAAAGTTTAAAAGAGGAAAATCTATCAAAAATTACGCTATTTTCTGTCTCTGATTAAAATTTTCGCTAATTCTTATAGTGTAAGACGTTTCGCATTCAATACAATTTTATCCTCGTTAAAAAGAAACTGATTGGCCCAATTTTTCTATAAAAACGTATCAGCATTACCCAGAAGTATGTACCCGAAGATGCTCATTTCAAACAGTCATGTTGTTCCGAACAAGGTACCGGAATAAGGTATGGAAGGCCTATAAGTAAGTTAGGTGTGACAAACTCATTTCTAATCACGAGTCAATTTCAAACAAGTAAAAGTCATGCGGGCCGTACTATAAAATTTCTGCCATCTCTCTTGTTTACTGACATGGAATTAGTTCCAATATTGCTTTTCAAAGGTTGTCATGAAGGTCAAAAGGACATTCCACTCTCGATTCGTCTTTTAAGAAATTATCTCCTAAATGAAATTTAGGAAAACCAATTTCTAACTACACGATCAGATATTACTCTTTCACAGTATACACTGCATATATTTTCAACTGTAGCCTTACCACTATTGCCTCTTTTAAATTCATTCCCAAAGCATCACATAACGAATATGCATTTTTCACTTGCCATTTTAGGTGTTACGAACAAAAGTTTTATGTAATGTGTGGATCACTTAAAATCATTTTGAAATGACTAACTGAATACTTATTTGTTTAATGGAAATACAAACACACTTGTTTCAGTGATTTATAGTAGGCAGGTACGAACTATATATTCTGCCTAGTTGCATAAGAAATAATTTGTGTCTCAACATAATAGCTTCAAATCAAAAGTTATTACTGAACGACTTTGTAGCATATTCAAATGTATTTAATCTGAGTTAAAACTTGATAAGGAACAAGTAACAACAAGAATTCTTTTTTATTCGTTGAAATCAATTTTAGATTTGTTTTGGAAAAATTATTTAAGAAGTGGCAAATAAATTTTAGGCATTACCAAAAAGAAACACCCAAGTGATGTTTTATGGCAGTCTTCTATTTCTTCCAATTGCTGAGCAATGGCTTGAGGTTCAATGATGGCATCTTCATCAGCTCCATTCTGAACGTCAACTAACTGGATGTCTATTCCTAACGAATTCCAATCCTTTTGCAGTAGAGGCATAAGTACTTCCTGAATTTGACGACGTTCATGTTCTAAATCTGGAAAAAATTCGTCATTAAATTAATAGTTCTAATTTTGACTTCCATTCGTTTCAGAACTCTGAAATGCATTGGGATTGTGGCTTTTAATTCAATTAATTCAAGATGAATACTAATTGAGTGATGAAAGCTTAAATTACAACTGAGTTTGTTTTTCTACAGATGTTTTGAAAATAAAGGAAGTAAAAATTTTCAAAAATGCTTCTCTTTTTTATTGAAAAGCTTCTTGTTTAAAGATATCGGGCGTTTGTAATTATTAAATCTAAAAAAATGTATTTTACCACAATATAATCAAAATCTTAAACTGTGACTAAGAATTTTAATGCAAATAGCTTATAGTAGCGAGAGTTAATAACTACTTGTATGAGATTAATATTATCTTAATATAGATAAAATAAATCTCAAACAAGAGATCAATAATAAACTCATCATGTGTTATTTGGGTGCGATCAGTGCAATCTCTCTAAAATAGGTGAAGAATAAGCGATGACAGCAGTGAGATACACGAATATGTAAGTGAGTTTTAAGTTAAAAATTAACTTAAAATTGAAATAAAATTAAAAGGAATACTTCAAAGAATACAAGAAAAAAACAACTGGATAAACTAGATTTAAATGGTTTGTAAAATACTAAAAAAATTATATCGAAATTTCTATTATAACAAATAGTTCACAAAGTGTAATTGGTAATCCTACATACTCACAATTTATATTACATTCATGATAGCCGCTTCATAATGTACTGTTTTCATAATCATGCATATAAAAATAAAAACTGTATGCAATCATTCAACTTCAAATATACATTAACATACATTAATGAATAAGCGGAGAAATGTTTTATTCATCTCATAAATGCAAATAAAATGTGTTCTAATTGATCTCATGGATTTTAAAAAAGATGAGGAAACAGCCTAAGGCCAAGGTATCCAAGTTACAAAAGTAACCTTTTTTTACGAAAGAGTTTATAAACTATAATATTAATTCCGTGGAAGATATCATGATACAAATTTTCAGAATAACTCTAAAATTCAAAAATATTTTAAACAGCGATGATAAAAGTATACTCACAAAGACGCATAATCGTAAAAATGTAGTCTAATAAATTACTTCTCTAAAAGAAATCCTGTTATATTAACCATACATAAAATTATTACGAAAAGTTTTAAAAATGGCAATCTTCATTCATCTTTTTGAATCGAAAATTAATAACAAACTGATAGATTTTATTCACCACAGGAATGGATAAAAATCTATTTAAAACCTGACATCATGAATTAAACGCGGATGACAAAAGAAAGCCTAAACAAACCAAGGCAATGAAAAGAGTTCTTTTTCAGAAACGAGCTTAGAAAATGCAAGATTAATTACATGAAACTGGAAGTGTAAAGAAATATCACAAGGCTCCAGAATTTCTCTCTTTGTTTGGACTCGAGTGACAGATGAACGAGACAGCTTGTTTGCCCGCTTGACTGCAAAAGGAAAAGATAATGCTGCGCTTGCTGCCAATCAAGTCCAGCATTGTCTTTCTGATTTATGGGTGCAAGCATTATCGAATGTTTGTTGCTCGAGTTAGGCTTTCAACGTTCTTTTGATGGTTGCATGAAATGAGAGCCGTGAAATATTATGAGCATGAGTATTGTAGGAAATACAAAGTAGCTGATTTTTTACAAATAATTTTTGAAAAATATTCATGCTAAATCTTTAAACAGTTATTTTTATTAAACTTAAGAAATAAATAGGTAGAAGAAATTAGTTCAACCCTTTCTTCAATCTTATTTGTAATTTTGACGAAACAAATGCTGAAAATTTGATATATGATGAATCTAAATTTAATTTATATTTGTTATGATGGTGGGGAGACAATATTCGAAGAGTCAAAAATTAGATATTTATATAAACAGTCACACACACGATCTCATTATAAACAACAAGAAAATAGATATCCAGGAAATTAAAATGTAGGAGTTAATATTTAAATACTTAAAATAAAATATACTTTAAATATAAACGATATTAAATTGAACAACTTTATGAGATAAAACATATTTGTTTAAGTTTATATGAAATTTATAAGAATTAATGTTCTCTTTAATTCATATTTTTCGAAGGTTAATTATAAAATTGCTAAAAGAATCTGCTTTCTTGAATTTTAATTTAACTGGTATTAGCTGATAAATAAGATGCAAAAGAAATTGTTTCAAATAAGAATGGAATAAAAATTATTCTTTCACACTATTTAAATAATAATTATTCGAGATTATTTATGGAAATCCTCATTTCAGCATTGATTTCTGTGGAATTTCATCTCGTATTAAAAGTCCATATAGCCTATTCGTAATTTCTGTTGAAGGAAAAATGCAGAGTTTTGAATCTAATTTTAAGAATCCATACTGTTTCAACACATTTTACATTTTACAAGTCATTGGAAAAAAATAAATAGCAAAGATGTTAGGTTTCAGTAAAAAAGAAAACTGCAAATATTTGGAAATTACACATCGCAACCAGTCATCTTAGTGCGGTGAGATACGCAAAATGTTATATAATTTCAATGTGTAAAGCTCTATTTTTGACATAAAATATACTTCCAAGACGATTAAAAAAGCTAATACTGAAAGGGGAATCTGCCAACAGTTGATGTGATCACGTTAAGAGTTTCATAAATACTTACAAAATCAAAAAGAAATAAGAAATAAAAACTCTTATTCAAAATGATTAATAATACATAGTTGAAAATGCTCCTTCGACAGTTAAGATACTTTTAACAAGAAATGAACAAACTACAGTGATAGGTAAAATGTAATGGGAAGTAGGTGAAACAGACTTTTTCAAAAAATGCATATTTTAAGGAAATATTAATGTCAAAAGCACTCGAAAAGGTTAAGATAGTTTGATTTTTAAATTGGTATTTTAATTCAGTTAAACATTGAACAATATTTGAAAAATATCCACTTTACACTTGCTTTGTTTTATGCACCGATTGCAAATGTTTTGCGGTTTTGAATCTTATTTATTAATAATCGTAATTTTGAACTGCATGCATATTTATGCTATAAACCTTTTAACAACACGATTCATTCATAAATAAAATTTAAGTATTTTAATTCCAACACACATATTTAAAAAAACAATTAAAGTATTGCAGCAGAATTCAAGATAATAATCTAAAATAATAAATTTAAATAAAGTAAACATTTGGAAGTAATTGGAGTTGTAAAGTTTACATTTGGAAAAAGTACATCTAACATTAAGAAGCTAAAATAATTATATTGAGATAGAAAAGATATTTCATCATTAAAAATTTCTTTAATTGTTAATTTAATTTTGTATTACAGTTTTTATCTTTATTATACAAATCTTTTTTTCACTTTTTTCCATTATATAGTTTTTTTTTTATCCAATTACTTATATGAAATTTTTATAAGTAGTCTGCAATATTAAAAACAAATGTGTAATTTTTTCAATACACAACAAGTAAAACAATATAACATTAACTATTTAGTATTTTTTGTAAATAAATAATTTATGACACATGAATAATGGAGTTTAAAGTGTTAAGAGTATTCCTGTTACATTCCATAAATAAATCTTGGTTATTTTACTTTGATAGTTAAAATGTAACTTATAAATAATTTTTACGAATTCGTTTAATTTCTATGGTATTTAAAAATATGAGAAATAATACAAAAACACCTCAGAATAAAAAACAGTAACAATTCAAATTATACAATTTCTTTCAAATGAGAAGAAATAAAGAAAAATATTTTGAAAGTATTTTCACAATAAAAACAGATAGTATGATGCATTTTTGAGCAACCTAAGTTTTTCTGGAAAGAAAATATAATTTCATACTGCATATACTATGCATCGAACTATATTTTTTAAATTCACTGATTTGTTTGTTTGGAGAAAAATTGTTAAATACCTATTAAAGAGTAAGTTAGGAATTTTCAGTACATTTGTTTTAATTATTAAAAAAAAATCATTCGAATTTGCCGAATTTTAAATAATTAAGGGATATTTAATCCAGCACGTTCGAGACCATGGCCGTGTCAAATTATCGAGTGTCAATATAGTTTAAGCGGAGCACAAAAAGATAATTACTCAAGATAAAAGTATAGGTGATTAAAACATGTACTTACTATATTTACACACATTTTAAACCTGAATAGAGGATGTAAATATCTGACAAAGTATTTCGAAACTCTAACAACTGCAAAATTAAACTGAAACATCGAACATTAATTCTTTATTTCATAACGTTTCCTTTGATTTTAGATTATATTTGAAATTGTGATTAAGCTTTCATAGTATACTTGATATTATGATGACAAAAAAGAGTAAAAACTAGATTTAATCACTTATATGTTCATATAAATAAATTTCTTATTATAATTTTAAATTAAAGTAACAATCGAAATGAAATAGTTGTAAAAATGTAGTGTTTTTGACATTAAGCAAATTATAAATAATTAGCAATAAATAAACAAGCTTTTGCAAGTTCACTGATTTTGTATATATATATATATATATATATATATATATATACTCAAAACAAACGACGCACCGAGAAGTAGTCTTTCGATGGAGATAAAAATTGGCAGACAGGAAAATAATGTATAAAATGGAAAATTAAAATTTTAGAAAAATTGAATGATTTATTTCAGAGTTGCATTGTTACGAAATAACAAGATCAATAAGGAGTTGACACACCTCTAGCCTGGATGCAAGCTGCCAAACGACGTGGCATAGAGAGATAAAGCTCCCTGATGGTCTCCTGCGGTATTTTTTGTCAAATTTGCTCCACTTGTGGGGCTAGGTCATTAACATTCCCTGGTCGATGCAGTCGTCTTTCCGACATATCCCAGACATGCTCGATTGGAGAGAGTTCTTGCTGGCCAAGGAAGTGTTTCACAAGCTTTAAGACTGTTCATAGTAACACGTGCCGTATGTGATCTGGCATTATATTGCTAAAAAAATAAAGCCAGTGTACTGCAAAAGAAACGGTAGCAAAACAGGTCTCAGAATGTCGTCAACGTGCCGCTGTGCTGTAAGTGTGCCTCTAATGACAACCAAAGGAGTCCGGCTATTAAGAGAAATGACACCCCAGACTATAACTTCTAGTTAAGGGCCTGTGTGGCGTGCAATAGTGAAAGCAGGATTGGCACGCTGCCCTGGGCGTCTCCAGACACGTCTTCGTTGATTGTCAGGACACAGTTGGAAGCGATATTCGTCACTAAACACTATATTTCTTAAGTCAGCATCATTCCAACCTGATCAAGCCAAACACCGCTGTAATCTGGCTCGACAGTGAATAGGCGTGAGAGGCAGGTGGCGTAGTGAACGTAGATTTCATTCTATCAGCCGTCTGTGAATGATCATGGTGGACACTCGTGTGCGAGTCGCACGTTTGATGGTTGATAACGATGAATCAGGTGCTGTGACAGCTGATTTGACAATCATTCTGTCCTCCGGATGTGCTGTGGCCCTAGGTCGACCGCTACTATCATGCTGAAATCCGCTATTGTCCATCCATTTTTGCCTGCATCTTCTAATCTTCATTGCTTCGACCCAAGATGCTAAAGATGAAGATGCTAATCACCATCTTCATTGCTTCGACCCAAGATGCTAAAGATGAAGATGCTAATAACCATCTTCATTGCTTCGACCCAAATGACGAGCGATTCTCCGATTTCCCCAGCCTGCCTCTTTCAATCCAATGATATGACCTTTTTCAAACTCTGACATTTGCTCGTAATGAGCTCGAATCCTGTGGCGTGGCATTTTCTCAGTCGTTGAAAGACATCCTAAATCGCAATGCAACAGAAAATTTGACCATCCGATTGAGAATCACTTCTTACATGCACCTGCTGAGTGCGCAGTTCTGATGCGCTGTATCTCCAGCTATTCATTCATTGGACACCAAATTTTAATCATTTGCATGTTCCGTACAAATGTACTTGCATATGAAATTTCTAACAACAGGGACAACTCCTTCTTGGTGCATCGTTTTTTTTTTTTTTCGTTATAGAGTGTTTGATATTAATTATATATCTTTTTCTCACTTAACTCTGCTTACAATTTTTTTCTAATTAAACGTATACAAATGATCTATTCTTCTACATCCATTCATCAAAATTTTTTTGCTTTTCTCTGTGATAATATATCATCAGTTGCCACCTCCAACAAGCAGTCATTTGACGAAGAAAAAAAATCTTATAAAAACGAGGATTACAAAACATAAAGCATACATATATTAAAATTTGTATTATTGTGTATATTTCTAAAAATACAAATTTCATTTGAAATCTTCACTGTTAGCATAATATATCGGGGGTATAACTTTTTTTCTCAGAATCTATACCTAAGAGCCTTTACGAAAAATTTCTAAAATTTGCTTTTTTGATTTTAGAACAGTTGAGATTAGAACCAAATACATGAAAATAGAAAAATTTATTTCATTTTCCATAGTGTGGAATGCAATGGTGAAAACAATTAATAAAATATTAAAACCGGGAATAAATGACACAGAAGAACGCATAAAGGCGAAACTTTATTTAGAACTAGAATCCAACATATATTAATTCATAATGAAACAGGAAAAACCAAAATTGAATCTAAGTTACGAGTACTACTGGGCGCTGATAATTGCTAATGCATCTCCTTACTTAGGAATACAAATAGAAATGTAGATGCAAATACTATAACTAAATCTAGGTTACTGACAAAACTGTTAGTTTAATTTGTGAACTGGCTAAGTATATTTCATTTCACAAACGAACAATTTAAATATACTGTAAAAAAGAATATTTTTCCTTTACACCAAAAAGTCCAGATTTTAAATCTCTAACAAAAAAAGTGTGAAAAGTTAAAACCTGCTTCTATGAAACTTTTTTTTAATAAATACTGCAATCCAAAACGAGTGCTCATTGGCTAATTGTAAAAGTCATATAAAATGAGCCACTGAGAGGATCACTAAAATAATAGTCAATCAGAAAGCACACTTTTTTCAAATTAAAATAATTTATTTAATTTGAAACGCATTTGTTTCAAACGATGGCAGCGGGATTCAGAGAAGCTCAGTTTCAAATTTTGGCTGAGACTTACTTCAATGATGACAATAGTTTTCAAATCGAAAGATGTTTGTTCACTTGCCTAAGCCAGAAGATTTGAAAAGATAAATTATTATTATCTTCCTATATATTGATTTTTACTTTATCAAATAAATTTTTTTTCACTAAAATTGAAAATGCGAAAACTAAATAAACATAATTTTAAAAATACCAAAAGTTTCTGAAATCATGAGTATATAAAATTATCTTAAATTGCAAGATTATTAAAATCGTTACATTTTTTATTAACAGAAGTTCCAATATAAAACAATTGTAAATTGCTTAAATTGTATATATTAATAAATGATCCTATGTAATTCCTCTTCTTATTCATAAAAATAAAATAAAATTGACATTTTTTATACTCATCTGCAAAGAAATAAGAATCTTCAATTGACATTTGAGATTATTTTAATCAATAAAACCCATAAGTCTATCGAAATAATAGAAGAGCGAGTAAAAATTTTGATTTGCTATTTTTTGTTTCTCAAAAAAAGGGTAACACAGCACAAGATACACAATGAATCTCTCTATGTAAATCAAGGCTTTTGCATTTCTTATAATCCAATTCATAAGTCTCGTTTGTAATTCTTATAAAAAATAATTTTTGCGTTCAACAAGAGGAACAAATATTCACAGATTTAGAGTGCTTAAATGTATAAGAGCTACAGCACTTAGTATCTTTATGAAAATAGTTTCCGTTTACTTTCTTATTTGACAAGAAAAAATCAGTCATTGAATTAAAGAATTTTAATAAATACTTCGTAAAAGATGAGTTTCCTATCATACAGCTTCCTTAAATAAAAGCTTTTAAGGCTTTTAATGTAGTCTTTTCAACAAAGTATTCCATGCAGCCAAAGCTCTTTTTTTAAGCATTAATTTCTTTTAAAGCATTAATATTTGTAATTTAAGTAAAAGTTCAGAAATTCCTTAAAAGCCCCCCCCCCCAAAAAAAAAGAGAAATTAATTGAATATCAAGATATATAAAAACGCATTTTAAAATTATATTTCAATAAAATTATTTTCAATGCATCATCTATATATATATCGCATTGAAAATAATTTTATTGAGATATAATATATATATATTAAACACACTCTCTCTCTCAAATAAATGGCCATACTCTCTCTCTAACTCCGATTTCCATTTTCAATGTTCATATTAATTTGGAGGTCTGTTTATGTTGTGTTTCTATTACATGATTAATATTTTATAATAATTTTTTCTATATTTATGAGATACACCAAGATATCTCTTTGTTTTCATATGTATTTTAAATAAACTTCTTTTTTGAATCTTTGATGTTTTTAAATTTTAATTACCTACATTTTCTTTATATAGAATTCTTCTGTTTGGGAAAATTTGGCCAGTAAAAAAGAGTTTAGCCTCACAAAACTATCCACTCTTATAGAATTTAAAAATTATATATTTAATTTTCTTTTCGTTTTTCTTTCAATTTATTTTCGGTATTGCAATCTGTGATCTGCACATCTTTTATTGTTTTTAATTAACTTTTCATGACCTCATTTATAGGTCTATTTTTTTTTAGATAAATTATATCTTACATAACTTTCTTTATGTATTATAATGTTTTACAATTTAATTTGCATATATGTATTAGGCATACAAAATTAATCTGATTGTTTCTTTTTAATTATTTATCCTCTAAAATGTTTTAAGTATGATTTCCTTTTACAAATATTAATTATTTTATAATTCTTTTTCAATATTTGTTTTTATATAACTCTTAATTAATTAATTAAAAGTACATGTAATGGATCCCAAAATTGAGTATACATCTTCTTTTTTGATATTACAAGTATAAAAAAGTAATACTTTTAATAATAATTAATTTTACTCAAAATTAATATATATCTAAGTGATAAAATACTTTAAGAAATGTACTAAACGGGGAAACAAGTATGCGTGTGAAACTCGTTTAATAAATTAATTATATAATTTTTAAGCAGAAACTACAGTATTTTAAGTCACAAATTTGAGTATACACCTGGCAAAACTTTAAAATTAAACATAAAAATACAAACTCATATTTGGTTGCATAGCCTTTCGAATTAATGACGGCTACTAGATGGCGTGGTATCGATTTATCACGATTTTGGGTTGATTCACTTGTGAATTTAGCCCATTCTTCTCTGAAAACAGTTTTAAAATGGCATTTATTCGTGATATGGTGCTTTTGGACAGAACTTTCAAACTGTGACCATAAATGTTCAATAACAGTTGTACAACACCCCCAATTGAACAATTTTAGGTGTATGCTTAGGATAATTATCGTGCTGAAAAATTAAACTCGATCCTAAATCCAACTTATCAGCACTTCATTTGAAATTATTTTTCAGAATGTTCAAGTATTGAATTTTGTCCATAATCCCATCAATAAACAATTAACTGCCCACATACAGCTGGATACGAGTACAAAGCCACCTCCATACCTGATAGTAGGAATAATGTTTTTAGGAGGCAACTCACTGTTATGCTTCCGCCAAACATAGCATAGCCCCAAAACATTAAATTTGCTCTCATCATTGATTATAACTTGATTCCGAAAGTCTGGAGACCTTGAAATATAAATTCCTGCAATTAAAAGCCTTTTCTTCTGGTTTCGTTTAGAAAGGAAAGGTTTTCTCCTGGCCACACGACCATTAAAGCTTTCTTTCCTGAGTACTGTACTAATTGTTTCTGCAGAAACAGGTATTTGTATCGTAGAAAAGTAGTTGCAGCAACTTTTGGAGAACTCACCTTTGGAGTTTCGGTTACTTTTCGTAGGATCCTCCTCTTGGTTCTGTCATTCAGGATCTCCTTCCGTCCTCTTCTGGGAATATTTTTGTAACGTGTCCCGACTCTATATACTTTTTGATGATATTTTGAATATATCCGTGACTTGGCTAAACTGCTTTTGCAATTTTTTTTAAAAGAATTTATCGTCAGCCATTTTAATGACCAGCTCTCTGACATTAACTGCAGTTTCCATTCTGGAATCCATTTTGAAGATTAAAAATTAATATTTCTACAAGAACCTCTCTTATACATTAAAATCTAAATCCAATTTCAGTATTAAATGCAGAAACTTTAGTAAAATTGAGGTAGATAATTTAACAGATTGTGGTCCTTTTCCACAAATGGTATACTTAATTTTGTGACATCAATTCGTGTCATTTAGTTAGAAAATGCGAATAGTTTTATTTTTATATCATTTCGTATTAAAAAAGCCATTACATAAAACTTTTTACCATACGTTTGTATTTTCAAAGGAAAGAAAAAGAGGTGCATAGTCAATTTTGGAAACCACAGTATATATATATACCACTCTAACAATATAAATAATAAAAAAAAACCCTCTTTATTTAAAGAATGACACAGTAAAAGAAATTAATAATATCAGGTTTCAAAAGCAAGAAACTTTGTATTTAATTATTTCATTGTTTTTAGCACAATTCAAATATTCAATTACAGTGTTAATTAGTTTATAAATATTTATTAATTTATTCATGAACTAATAAGCTTGATAATATCCTTAAATATGTTTTTTAATTTAAAAATACATTAATATACGCGTTGTGCAAGTTTATAAATGAAAATAATAATAATAGCATTTTAGAAATAATTTATGTTAATAAGAAGGTGGACATATATATATTCTATATCCGACTGACAAAAACATAAATAATTTCTATCAGGAAAAAAATATATTTATCTTTTAAATCATTAAAACATTGCCAGATTTCTACTTAATTAACGAATTATAGATAATATAGACAATTTTTATAACATTTAAAAATGCAATTTTGTTCCTATATCTATTAAATAGAATTGTAACAGTACTTCGGTCTTCGTGTGCTGTTATTTTTTTCAAAGATTAAGTTATGGAATATTGCTAAAAGTAAAAGTACAGTAAAATGCTTATTTTTAATCAATATTCTTAATCAAATTTGAAACAATGCTTACTATTTTTATATTCTACTTTCCATACATAAAGGAGGATTACTTTTTTAAGAGTTCCTGTTTTATCTAATAAACTATATCATATTGCATATAATCATGTATCAGAATTCAATGAATATATTTTTTCTAACTTACATTAATTTAATCTTTACATAGAATCTGCTAGTCAATTAAAGCTTTTGTAATAGAACTTGATTACTTTTTAAAAATATTAATAATTTAGCTTCGACATTCTTTTACGTATATTTTGCATGATAATGTCTTAATGAATATATATATATATATATATATATATATATATATATATATATATATATATATATATATATATATTATTTATCCTTATTCTAAACTTTTATAATACCTAGTTTCTTACATTATTTTTATTCATTTTATGTAATAAAATATAAATTCCTTTTAATACATTTAGATATTTTGTGATCTTTCACAAGTATGAAATTTCGTGAACTTAATGCTCATTTCAATGACGTTCATTTAACAAGCTTTGCTGCATGTAGGTGTTTATATTAAGATTATGTTTACCTAAAGTATTTATCGAAATTTCTTAAATTATTAAGACATTTTTGCTTACTTCAACATTCAGTTACTTCTTAAATACCTGAATATTTCAGGTTCATGTTCACTTAACTTATGTAATTTTATTTATTGGAAAATACTTAAAAGCATCAAAAAATTAAATTTTTGTTTTATAATAAGATTTAAAATCTGAGCAAATGTATTGCTAGATGATGAGAAAGTATTAAATGTAATAAAAATCTCCTATAAGTTGGGACACAAAACAGCGAAATATTAATGTTTTTGTCAAATGTTCTTTTTTTTCTTTCTAATTTGTTATACTAGGATATTAAAAGGGGAATGTTTCACTCGTATATGTATTGAATTCTAAAAAGATATCTGTTACCTTTTTTAATGAAGTAATACCATTATTCCTAAGAATAACACATTATTGAATGAAAAGCTTAAAATACTAAAAAAAAAGGATTATTTTTATAAGTCTCAATTTATTATTCATTCCAACGCCATCTGGAAGTAAAAATCAAAATATACAAGCTTCTTAAGTACAAAAATGATGTCAACTTTCAATGACAGGAAGAATCAAAGCAAAAGATTATGAGATAAAATCAAATTAGTATTTAAAAATTAAAATTCAAATAAGCAATCAATTATTAAGAAAAAAATATCTTAAGAGAAATGTAACTATTGCTGCCATAAAAATTTTTCATTATAAATATATCCCCAAAAATAATGTTTATTATGTTACATAATGTTTTTCATGGTATCAACAGCGAATATTATTTTTCGTTCATCACTAAGATGTTTTCAGTAGTTTCAAAATTTCAATTCGTTTCACATACAAAAATTAGTTTAATGTGCAGAACTACGAAATATATATTCAAAATATAAATAAATAAAAAATATGCCATGTTTTTTTATGAATATATAAAAATTTATTTTAAAAAATTCCGAAGAATTTTAAGGAATCTGAATAAAAAAAAGAATTTTGCTATCTATTATCAGTACTTTAAAAATCATAAGCATATTTCATATTTTTTGTCACATAAACATCCGATTTGCAATTATTCCCGAATCTATCAATACACATCAATCAATAACTCCCGAGACTAACATTGAAAACCACATTTTTTTTGCAAAATTTTTTCTTATTCATCAACATAACACCTTTTGTTAATCACCTTTTAGGGTGATACAATCGTTCCAACGCTTTTCAAAATCTTTCCCCACCCCGTGTGTCTCCGTGGCTTGTTTTTTCGCAAGAAATTTTTTTTGTTGCGAGTAAATAGCGATAAACAGCTTTCTGAATCATCGACTCGTTGCTGTTTTTGTTCCATCGAAAGCAATCGCGGCACCCACTTGGAAAAAACCCTTTTCACTTCACTTCAAAAAACCTTTTTCAGTAAATACACTTCCATATGATATCTGTGTCATCTCAGCAATCTCACGGAGCTTCACTTTACGAACTTTCATTATAATTTTTGTCACTTCACTCACATTTTCCGGTGTAACGGCTTCCACAGGTCTACCCCAGCGTTCCGCGTCATTTGTGTCGGTACGACCACGTTTAAACTCGGCAAACCACCGACAAATCGTTGCTTTTGATGGACAAGAGTCCGGGTAACATTTTTCAATCCATTGTTTCGCTTGCACGGTGTTTTTACCCATTAAAAAACAATGTTTTATCAGAACACGAAATCGGTTTTTTCCATTTTTTAAACAAACTACAAAACGACTTTACTCCAACCTCGATAACTCAGCTGTTTCTGGTTCGACCGACTTAAAATTTTGACACGTTTCAAGCAAAGGTTAGTACTCTAGAAAGACCTGGTTACTGGTTTACTACGAGCGCCATCTCTGGGTTAGTCTCGGGAGTTATTGATTGATGTGTTATAGTTAAAAATCATTCTCTTCTTATACTTTAATTCTAATAAATGAATGATGATCTTATTTTTAGAAGGTAATCTTTGAGTATTTCACAATTAATAATAGCTAAGCAAGGACTTTCAAAAATAAAAAAAAATTGAAACAAACTCACAAACTTGACTACTTTACAGACAAATGAGCTAAAAATAAAAAAGAAATGATGACACAATATCCTTTTAGCGTGAAAATTGAATATTTGCTATTCATTTTAAGACAAATACTTTTATTTAAAAAAAATCTAAAAATTTTAAAAGTATAACAAATGAATAGTTAAATTTTCAATATTACATGACTTTCCAATTCAAATACAGGCACAATATTACATAAATTGGAACTTCGGAATAGGGAAAGAGATATAGTCTAGAAATTTTATGGTAACAGTTTCTAAAACAAAATCTGCTTTTGAATTTGCTTAAAAACCTTTAAAAATTTATCAGGTCTGTAATTATAAGAAGAGTAGGGGAGGTGGTACATTTTTGTGGTTTTTATATTATATTAAAAATTGGGAAACAACACTTGAATTTAAAGAAATCAAATGAATTGTTTCACTATCCTGAAAAGAAGCTTTTTCGTCTCGACTATCTAATATAAGTATTCGAACAAAGAAATTATTTTTCTTGATATATTTCATTATAGAAATATACCTAAACAATATTTTAATTAATAATTTTTACATTGCTATAATACACTTTCCATTAATAACATGTTATAAAACGTACCTTTTAAGAGTAAAACACAAACACATTTAAAATGAACTAGTCATATATTTCTTTTGTCTTATTTTGAAGGTAGCTCGTGATAGTCGCAATTTGTGAATGGGGATGTTTTATAAACGCTGGGTCATTGATTCCAGGTCTCACAATAAAACTCTTCATGTAGTGGCATTGATGCATGTTAAATTTGTAGAGGCTCCATGTCCTTAAGTTCACGAACTGTAGTTTTAAGGAGTTTGGACTGCCAGCACAAGTGTCGCATTCTTCACTTGACCAGTAGGTTGATTGTTTCGAGATTTGTCGCTAAAAGCCTTCGTGTTGTTTCCAATTGCAACATCAATCACTGTCTTAAGTAAGCGAAAATTATATGATATGTGGCTATAAAAGTATATAACGACAGTAAGTAAGTCTTAAAGAAAAGATAAGATTCAGAAATTTTATGGTTTCGTTTACGCTTATAAAATATTTTACCCCAACCTTAACCAGAGAAGTCCAAATGAAAATAAAAACTGAAAAAAATTCGATAAGGTGAAACATGTAATGCAAGTAACTACTGTAATAGAAAAGTCGTAAATCGAATAGGCAAATGATGATAGCAGTTAAGTGAATTTATGTTAAGTCCTCCGCGACAATCTGTCTCCACCTCAGGCGCCGATGATAATAGAACGGCCGTCTTGTTCCATCATATTCTTTCACGGAATGTCTGAAGAATTTTTCATGGGGGCCTTTCTCAATGGTTTACATAGAGATGACATTAATTCGTAAGCACTTTTTCATACATCATATTTCACAAATGGAGCAGTAAAAAAAAAGTAAAAATTTTCAATGGTATTTATCGAATAAACACCCCATATATATATATATATATATATATATATATATATATATATATATATA
>BMAW01047527.1:160536-183980 GCA_019974015.1 Nephila pilipes
ATATATATATATATATATATATATATATATATATATATATATATATAATTTTATTTTTTGGTTTCTTTCTCTCCATTGTTTTTATTATTTTTCATGCCATTATTTTTACTTATTATGTTGTGAAGTTTATATCCTTGGTATTTTCCTCTTGAATTCTTTTAGGTATTTGTTCTTTTTTTTTAACTGTTGGTTTTACTTGTGCAGTTATTTTCTTCTTCTTTTTAATTAGATTTTAGCAAAATTTATTTATTTTATTTTTCTAATTTTGAAAAAAAAATTCAAATTTATTTTTAAGCTTCCTTTGCAATTAAAAAAAATTCTGCCTATGTCTTATATCTTCTATTTAATACTTTGAACATTGAGAGAAAATTATACCAGTTATTGAATTTCATTAGAAACATGTAAATAAGTAATCAAATGAATATTTGTGCTTCCAATTTTTCATTTCAGAATCGAACATCAATTATTTATCCTTTTTGTATTACACAAAACTATTTACAAAGTATTGAAAATGTCTTAATATGTAAAACGACACTATAATTTCAGAAAATGGAAATTAACTTAAAATTTGAGCAGTTTTTGTTCCGTATGACAAATATATTGCGTTTCGTATGCTTATTGAATATCATCATAATTTATATCAATACATCCTCATATACAATAACAGATGTATAATATAAAGAATGCGTCAATTTCACAAGAGCAATGATTTAGTTTAGAATTATGTAGTTTTTTGCTTCGAATTTATCTACCAGTCATTTGTAAATAATGCATTTAATTAAAATAGAGGTATTATTTTTCATAATGTTTTATCTTAAATTATCAATTTGTTAGTAATAATACGTTCTAAAGCAATTTTCTTTTAATTATTATGATTGACTGTAAATCATGCATTTAAATACATTAAATACCTCATTTTTTTACATTCATCATTATTGCATGTAAAATAAAACCTGTTTTAGAGTAAATTACGAATTTTATTTGAAGTTACGTTGGGAATTTGGAATTACTTTTTAAAGAAAATTTAGTCATGCTATTTACTGGTCCACCAATACGTGCTCTTATCAACTAAGTTAGAAAATAATAATTTAAGACAATCATTGCATGTTATAGGTTTTGCTAGTTTAGATTCAAGGGGACAGAGTTGTTGAAGACAATTCTTTTTCGTGATATTGCTGAAATATTAAATAAATATTTTTTTATAATTATGAAAATGAAACAATATATGTTCATTATTTAAACTATTTAATAAACTTATGCATAAGACAAACCTGTTGTCATAAAGGTTATTATACTTAACTTCTCATGAAGGAGATAGTTTTATGATATTTTTATCACAGAAATTTCATTCAGAATTCCGCTGACAGAATGATCTTCTATGCAAGAAATGTCGGTATAAAAGCTAAATAAAACTAGAAATTAAAATAATTTTAAAAATGGCATGAAACTATTCAGATGAAATGTACGAGATTATAGATGATTCAATTTTGATCGTAAATGTCATGAAAAAAGGTTATAGCTAGATAATTTATTCTACATTGTATCATATTTTTCCCAGCAATATGTTAAAAAAGCTAAAAGATTATACAATTTTTAACAGATTTTATATTATCTTTATAAAAATCAGTTTGAATCTCTTTTTCTTTAGAAGAGAATATTTTTAACATTCTTTACTGAATATAAAATACAATAAAAATGTAAAATGTTTAGTTAATTTTATTCATGCCAAGCAGTAACGCTATTCTTTTCCATTCATACACTGAATTCGATAGAAATCTTGGAGAAAATGTGCACTTTTCCTATCTCTAGAGGAGTAAAAAATACTACCACTTTTACAAATCAAATAGGAAGTTTCGAAGAATTCTGTTAAGGCCACGGAGAAAGACAAAAGGCTTACCTCGAAACAAATTTTCCAGACGTAGTGAAATCAAACTGAAAAAGTATTTCACTGTTTTATTGTAAAAAGCTTCTTCTTCTTCTTAAAAAGAATATTTTTCAAACAGTATTGCTGCTTTTAAATCTAACAAGTATCAATAGATATACATGATTTTATCGTTTTTCACACTTTAATGTTAACAATAAAATATTAATGACAAAATATTTTTGATGCTTTTCTTGTGATATATATATATATATATACTACTTACTTCTTATATACTTAACTAACATATATACCATATATATATATATATATATATATTATTTTGCATTGTACAAGAAAACAGTTAATTTTAATAATTAAATGAATCTTTAATTCAAATGAACACAAAAATCAATAAATAAAGCATGAAAAACAATTATGAATAAACGTTAATATTTGCGAAATACAAGTTTCAAAAACCATGTACACATTACTCATGCTGTAGCATGCCCAGGCTATTCACGAACCTTCCCTTAACTAACATCTGGGGTTTCTCTCTGACACTGTATTTGTTTCCATCTCCTTCCCAACCAAATGAAACGTAATTATGCAAATTAGATAAACTTTAGAAGGACAGTAAACAGATATAATAAAGTCATGTAAAAGCAACAGAGGTTCTAATTTGAGAATAAAAAGACTGTGATGATAGAAATATTATGATAATAAAAAGATAGCAAGAGTGTGAAGACTCCCAATAATGTATCTGTGTGATGTGTATAGAATAGGACCCGACGCTTTATGGTCAAAGTTTTCTCCATCTTGTATTAACTGATATCGTATTCTAGTGTCCGGGTAAGAATAACCTTTGATATTTATATCCGTCTTTGAGGATAGTAAACTAGTAGAAAGTATTCAATTTAGAGAAACAGTAAATATGGCTTTGAAAAATTTATTGATCCCATTCTTGAGCTGATTTTTTGTGACTATGTTAATTATTCAATCTATGCTTGAAATTAAAAGGAAATTTTGATTTGCGATTAATAAGCAGCGACTCTCTTCAGCAACAGAAGTTAAAACGCCTTATTAACTAAACTTAAAGAGACATCCTCCTTAACCTAGTTGGTAAAGGCACAGCAACAAACTGACCGGTCAACTTTCTTCGAAACTTCTGGACCAGAGTTCGAAACAGCCACCTGCTACCGAGATCAAACTACACTCTCCTTCTCCACGGGAAGAAAATTACTGATCGCCAAAAATATTTAAGATAACAGACGAGTCTGGTAAAACGAATGCGCCTATTCTCAATGACATGGGTTTTGAACAATATTAAATAAAAATAACTCCGTGGATAATTGAAAATGGTTTCGAATTACATACTAATGGGCATATACTCTCCACGTGCTTTATACAAGATACGAAAATATAGGGAATTAATTAATTAATTAATTGAGTCATTTACTATAATTCAGAAAAATGTAACACCTTTATATACATTTTAACAGAGTTTGATAATTGAAATATGCCCTTTTAATGTTGAGAATAAAAATGTATAATATTATATTTTTTGAGAATCCATTTCGTATATTAAGAAAAGGATTTTTGCACAAAAGATGAATTTTACAGTTTCGTATGAAATGTCAATTTTTAGATTAAGGACGACAAAAAGATCATGACATCCGGTTCAATTTTAAGAATTATTATTTTAATAGCTTGTTTGATAATATTGTAGATTTTTAAAAAAAAAAGCTAACAAAAATTAAATTTATTTAAGCAGTGATAGTTTAATTATGAATAGATATCTTTTTCGTGTACTTAATGCATTATAAATCTTTATTAAAAGGCTACCAGTGTAGTACATATGTTAAAAATTGCATAAATGTCAGTATGCTTCAAGTTATCATTAATGTTGCTAGTTGTTGAACCTCATTTTTATTTCAAACAAAATAATGTTCTGTCTTCTTTTCGTAAAAAACTATCATAATAATTTAAGAAGTTAAACGATATTATTAAATTAGTGGCTAAAAAATGTAGAATTTTCCTGAAAGAGCAATAAGTAGTACATACAACTGAGTTTAAGCGATTTTCTTTCTCTGTTATTTTTCTATACTTAGTGAAGAAACTCTAATAATAAAAATGATTTTCTATCACTGAGTTTTTTATATTTTATAAGACAATTTCCAGCATTGCAATGTAAACTATTACAGATTTCGATTATTGAAATATAATTTTTGAGCTTGGTTTATTTCTTCATAGCTTATTAGCAATTACCTTAATATCACAATTAAGGTAATTGTTTTTCATACTGTGTGCATGTAATATATTGTACCTTAAAATAATTTAATAGTAGGAAGAATCTCTTTGCCAACTGAATAAGTGGAAATTTAAATTCAGATTTTTTTAGTAGGTCATACATGTTTATGAAATCTTTATGTCCCAATAAAAAATCTCATTAAAATGCAAATATAACTTAAAATTAAACTAGGAGCCCAAATATAAATGAAATTATTTTAATCACCAATACCATAGAAAAGATAAATGTTTAAATAATTATTAGAAAATGTTTTATGCATACGCACTGATGCATTCTTAATCTATTGTATTAATACAGTAATGCAGAAAATTTTTCCTTTGAATAAGAAAAGAAGAAAAATAGGTTTGAAAATTTTGATCTGTTTTTTCACAACAAATACCGAGAATTAGCGCCAAAACGACGCACTACATTTCTGAAAAAAGTCCCTTAAAATAAAGCTATCTAGTTTCGAATTTTCCCTTTAACACTCCAGTCATCTTGATAAAGTACAGAAAACGACTTTTTTTCCTTTCCTGGAAACAGTTTTTAAGCCTAAATTACATCAACAATAAAGTAGACTCTGCTTATATTGAGCCACTTCGCTTTTTTCCCTCAAATTTTGACCAGTCAAGTAACGGAACAAAAAAGTTATTAAGGAAAGAGGATAAAAAACAAGAAAAGAAAATGAAGCGGCTCCTCTTAAAATCGATTGTTTTACTTGATTCAAGAGTACGAAGAAGAGATAAAAAATTGTTTCTATATTAGGTTATTAAATTAAGAATATTTTCCTTCGTCTGGTTTACTTTGTTGGCAATGTTCTAAATTGTAGGAAAAAATGTATCTAATATTGAAAAAAGACATAAAGAACACCTTTGTATTTAGGATTAGTCCAGTTTTGCACTGAGAAAAATCAAACCAAGATTCAAATTGTGCAAAAGCTTTATGATAAGAAAATATTACAGCATCTATCTAAAAAAATTTGATTTAAATTAATTGTTTTCTTGCGTTGTAACATGGACAAATTTCAGAAATTGCTCAACTATACAATACCACATCCTAATTATGAACATTTTTACCCCATGAAACTTTTTTCTATTTGTTTGATTGTGTTAGCATGATATTGTTGTAGAAAGTATCAAAACGATTGGATAAATTAATTTATTTTATGAAAGAAACAGAAAAGTATTATTGTGACAGTAAGTTTTGAATAAAATATTCAGAATTTCTTTATACACTTGAAAAAAAAATAAGAAAAAATGAGCTAAGAACTACATTTCAAAATAAACATATTAAACAATTCTCTTTGAACTGATTAATTTAATAAATAGAAAAAATATTTAGTTTGCTATAATTTCGTCAAAATATTATCTTAAAATGATGAAAGTAGGCTAATTAATCATTGAAAATTGTCGGAATATTCTCTCTGTACATTTAACAATATCCGAATTAAAGCTATGCCTCTTGCTAGTAAAAATCATTCTCGTTGTTGCTTCATTTTCAGTTAATATGTCTCAATTGAAAATTTATTAGTTCGATTAATGTATTGTCTTATGTGCCAGAAAAAGCATTTCTTAAAATCGACTAGAAATCGACTGTACAGTGTTAAATGTGATTTTTACAATCGTCAATATGTGCCATATTCCAAAAATGTTACCCCTGAAGAAACAGATCTTATGGTCGATCGATTGATAAAGATTCAAGTGCAAGTAGTGATGTCATAATCTGCAGTTAAATCAAAATTCGACAACTTTTGGACAGAGTCTATAAAATATTAATTACGATTCATAGCAAATTGATCGTGTTTTTTTCATCAAAAATTTGAAATTATAAGACAATTAAATGACTATGAATTACCGTTCAATATAGAATTTATATCAAGCATATTTAATTGAAATAAATAAGTGACTGCAATAAAATATTACGTTCATTATATATTTTGTATTGGTTTTCACTTAATAATATGAATATTAAATTAGATGTTGCTATAATATTCGATGAGTAAAGAACATTTAAGCATGAGAGTTATCGTTCAATATTAAAATATGCATAGTTAAAAATGCATTACATAAAATTAATATATATAAAATGAAGCAAAAATAAAACTTTAATATTTGATTAATCGATCAAACAAATAAATGCTATTTTCTAAAAAGATATTCATTTTTAACAGAAAATGTTATATCATTTTTCTTTATAGATGTCATGACTAATTTCTGAAGGTGGATCATCAATAAGTAAATTATTAATAAATATTTCGAATTCGTACATATAAATTGCTTACTGACACGTTTGAAAACAAAACAAAAAAAAAAAGAAAAAAAAGCCATGCTAATGAAAATATATATTTCTAAAATCTCATAGACTATCTATATACTACAGAAAACTATCAATATTATTTCTTCTATTAATTATCGATCATAAGAATCAAACTTATTATGAAGTATCATTGCTTTCGCTACCTCTATCGATAAAGATAGTAATCATTCATCGACTAAATTGAACATTCGGCGATCATTTTGTGACTTTGGCGACAAATGGAGAGCACTGGAAGTTGCTGGAACCGAGACGAAAAATAGATAAGGAAGAAAGTGACAAACTTTTCGTGAATTTTTGGCGTGACGTTATACCTGGCTGGAATAGGTATAAATACGCCAAGAGCTAAAGAAGAGGAGTCAGTCTGTCATGGGAATCGGTCTGTGTACGGTATCAGTTTGTCAATGAAGTCTACTTTGTAGACCGGTAGGTATAGCGTGGCCGAGTGAATCTGCTGGCGGTTCGGTGTCTTTGGAGTCTATGTTGATGAGATCAATCGGAAAATCGAGTGAAAGCTGTCGGCACTTGAAGTGGAACGGGTCATGTGAATTAGCGAAGCAGCAGCGTGTATCTGCGGAAAATCATCGGATCCTGCCCTGGAAGTGCAGAATATTACTGCTGTGGCTGTTCGCAGTGAGGAGTAATAAGCTGGTAAGCTGAACGTTGCTGAAATATCTGTGACTGTGACTTAATGTTTGTTTTGTTCCTGTTTCTGTGTCACTAAATTGTGCAAGTTCTGTGTATCTGTTACTGTCGAAGTTGTACTACCTGTGTGTTATCCTGAAGACTTACCATTAAGGCGTCATTTGTCGCTATCCTCCGAGTTGGACTTGATTTTCACTCTCCACACACACACACAGAGGAGAAGAATTTTTGCAACAATATATGTATCAAAACCAAATCAAAATAAAAAAATATTAAAGTTAAAAATAATTTATCAAATGTTTCAGGTATTCAAGGATTTATAACGTAAAAAGGCCTTTAAATTACTAAAAATATGATATTAAAGAATATTCAAGAATATGTATTAAATATGTAAATTATTAAAAATAAAAATAATAATATTTTTTAAAATTACAACAAAGTTTAAAATATCAAAAAACTTACAAAGGCTTACAAAGTACATCTCAAGAAAAAATGAAAGTCAAAGTAAATGGATAAGTAAAGTCAAAATGGATATGAAGTTAATATTTGGGTTAAAATTGTTAGAATGCAGATTAGTCCACGAATTTAACGACGAAAATATTTGATAGTGTAGTTCGCCATTATACAGGATAATTCTATCATTTTTGCTTGACTTTATTTTTTCCACATTGTATTGAAGGCTATTGTACTTGCGCAGAAATCTATCACATTTTTTGGACGAATCAGAGAAATATCCTTTGAGCGAAGAAATTTTAACACTTATTCCAACTAATCAGCTGGTTGTCATTTTTGCTAACGTCACTCGGATGTTATGAAATTCTATTCCCTCAACTCATCAATTAAAAATATTTGAAATATTACTTCACGTTTGAACACCATCTTCCTATTCGCATTTCCACCTTCATATTTTTACGGATTTCCCCCTCAATTAAAAGTATCAGTTATGGCTCTTGGTATGAGTTTGAAAGAGATTACTGAATTCGCAACTAAGTCTTTTTGCAGGAAAAAAGGGTAAAATACTCATAATGATTATGATAACACTTCAAACAATTTTTCAAGTTTTAATAACAACCTAAAAGCTTACTACAAATGATCCACCGGAAAAATAGGTAAATAAAAAATTTTTTCTATTGTTTCATTTAGCTTTTCTGTAGAATGGTTACGCCTTAAAAACTCATCAATTTGGCAATTTTTAAAATAGCGTCAAGTAGTTGAGTCAAACCGCATTTTTATTGGAGAAATGGTGCTAGCAATCTAACTTTCAAGAAATATGTAGAACTCGCTGAAACAACCGATGTTTCCCGGCCTGGAAAAATCCTATTTTACCCCATACCTTGGTGACGGGAAAACAAAACTAATGCCAAATAGCGCTAAAAGATCAGTTTTCAGTAAAGTCGTTTCAAAGCAAATCTGAAAGAAGCGTTATAAAATTGGAATAATGTAGTAGAAGTATTTCCAGTTTGGCATACCTTTCGCTTTTTTTGGCGTCATTTTACTTCCCATTGTCAGGACATGAACCAAAATTGCAAAGGTCCAACCATTCGGGTTTTAAACAGAATGAAGGGATGGGATTTTTTCCCCAAAATGTAGAGTAATCCGGGATTTTTCTATTATTTTGGTTCAAAGTAAATTGTGTAAAATTTTGGTAAAGTCCTATTTTATAATAGGCTGTGTTACCTTCAAAATATTTATAATAAATTTCGGATTATTAGTCTGCAATCAACTGCTTTTGGCAAAGTTTTTCTTGCAGAACTAATATTTAAGTAGATACTTAATATAAAATTTTCCTTTCACAGAAAACGAAAAATATTACAAAGAAAACTGTATTCAAGAAGCTACAGTTCCTTGAGAATGTACATTACAGTTTTCTCTGTTAAAATACATAACAAGTTTTAATAAGCAATAACAACTATGTAATGCATCTATTTCTCAAATTATGAAAATATAAATTTAAGCAAAACACATAAAAGAGATTCGTCAATATTAAGTATGATGAATTAATTTACACGGTAATTTGTTACATGAAGTTTTAAAAGGTTTATTTTATAACAATATCCTAAAAAAATATGTAATACAGCAAGTACACACCGAAGAATTTTAATGCTTGTTAATGGTAACCTCTTAATTTCAGAAGACACAATATCTTTACAAATTTGTGTAAAGTATATAAATAATTTCAATTACTGCATTTGTGGTAGTTTCTTTCATCTATTGTAAGTTAAGTGAGTTTTACATCTAGTTTGTAGTTAAACTGCCTGTTTGTGAGTTTGTTGTTGTTATTTTTAAAAGTTCATTTACAATCGCATTTCCTTTTTAAGACCTTTTTATTTACATTACTAATATAGTGAAAATAAATTTTTTAAAACTATTTATTTGAAAAATTACTTATGAAAACTATGTTTGAAATAATATTATATTAAAAATATTGAATATATATTATTCCGTCAGTTCCTCTGTAATAAAAAGATATACTTTCATTTCAACAAAGATAAAATTTAAGAGAATTATGTAAAAATTGTGAATTTCTTATTGAAGAATAGTAATAAGCGAACCAAATCATATCACATATTTCCATTCATTTATCTCAATTATTGTCTGAACATTTAGTAAATAACAAATTTGCACTATATTTTTGTTAAAATGTGACCCATTCTATTGAGATAAAAACCATTCATTTGCAATTTGAAAAACAATTTTTTAATTTAAAATATTTTTGAAAAGTATACATATTTTTATTATATTTTCATGGCAATCTAAATTAATAGCTAATAATATTATATTTAACTATCTATAGAGTATTTAAAATTAACCATGACAACATATTTGTATTTTTATGCGGGTTTGAGCAATATAATGCTTTTTTTTTATCCATCAGGCTTCAATTATTTACTTAAATGGTTACATAATAATTTACTACTCATATTTTTCACATTATATCACTTCAAATATAATAACATATAAATTATAGTATAGTAAAAAAATGAAAATTATACTCAAATGAATGAATTTTTTTTAAAAATGCTGCTATGGAACAATTACCAAATTTCATTAGATAGTAAACAGGTAAGCTGTTGGAAGTCTAAAGATATCAAATACTGAATATTGTATGTTTCGTATCAACATTTTTTCAACAATAAATCTTCATTCAAGTAGTATGCATAAGGTTCACCTTCATTTTACGTCCTGATTTGAGACATTAAACAAGTTCCATTGGTATTTTTATAGCACATTTGCGGCGCAAAATAATTGAAAGAAAATTACTAAAATAGCACGATATAGAGATCTGTATGTTTTGAGGAAAATTATGTTGTGAAACTAATAATAAACCAGTTTATTTGCTGTCAAAGAACCCTCAATTATAGTTATAATTGAGGACCCATTTTAAGAGAAATACTAGAACAAAACAAAGATTTTGGATATATGATATTATTATGATATAACAGGGGGAATAAACATATATCTAATGATCAAAATGACTTTTAAAGTATATTGTGGAAGTTTCTATACCTGTTTTAGTCGAGCTAACGAAAATATTGACTAGTCTTGATGGTGGTTCAGGAACTGCTGTTAGGTTCCCGAAGAAAGTCGCTTGCAATGCATCGTCTTGGTACAGCAAGTCGTGAGCCATGCTGTATCACAGGTTGACTTTTGTCAAAAACGTGATCGCACGTTCATTGGATGCCTGCAATGAAATAAAAAAGTTTATATTATTTAAAGTCATGCCAAACCATACAACCAGAGAAGTAACTTAAATTCGCTCAGAGTGTTTTTGTTATCGATGTATGACAAATAGATCCGTTATAATTTGCTGCATCATCATGTAAATATTTTCCCCTTTCTGTAACTGAAAAATTTTGGGATGATGATGTTCATCATTTAGATAAAATACTAATTTACTTTCAGAAACTACTGTCGTGAATACGAAAGATGAAACTCCCGCTTCCACCTTCAAACTTGAAACTTTAAAACATAGATTAAGTGATATAGTTTATATAAATATTTATCAAATAAATCGTCATGAAGGGGGAAAAATTCATTTGAGAAGAGGATGATTTTCAGAATAATCCTCTCCTTCAGAATATGCAACGAGCATATTTTTAAGAATGTAGGGAAAATTCAACTGAAGCTAAACGTAAGGAAATGGGTTTTTTTTATGACAGACTATTGTAGGAACTTAACACAAATGTAAAAAAATACATGCAAATATTTAAAGTTGACTTCACCTGAGTTTAAAGAAAGAGACTCAAATTTGGAACATATATTCAATAAATGAAAGTCCAATATTAAAATTATATTTGAATTTCAGAAATATAGAGAAAATAGTAAGTATTTACTTTTTATTTAAATGAATACTAATTTTCATGCATAAAATATGTTCCATATTTTTTATCTTTTTGCACTGTAAAACTAACTACATTTCGAATTTATACATTCAAGATTTAAATGCTTGTTTATAGAACACTTAGGAATAGCTTACGCTCGACTATTAATTTAATATAATGTAACAAGTATCACGTATATAGCAACTAAACTACACACCATTGTACTAAATCTTTGAGATTTTAAATATAAACTACTTTTCATTACTTTTAAATGTTTAAATGCTCAGATATGCTAATTTAATGATTTTTTTAAAAAAAATCTTTCTATCTTCACACACACACACACACACAGAGAGAGAGAGAGAGAGAGAGAGAATATAATGGAAAAATGATTGTTAAAAAATGAAAAACTCCTCATTAGTTTTTATTGTAAGGAACATAACAGATTTTAATATCCACTCTCGTGTTTAATGACGTGTAAGCTATTTGCTGACATACGACTGATACATAAAGAGTACTTTAATTGCATGTATGTAGCTTTAATGGAGGATAATTAACAGACGCATGAGATAACATTGTCTTTTTTACCCATAAACAAATTTTCAGGGGATTATACTTCCAAAATAATTATCATGACCATTATTTTAATTAAAGTTTATTTTTATAAGAAGGAATAAAACCTTTTATAATCATATATATATAAGATTTGTTATGTGACTAGTTTCTTGTATTAAAAATTTTCCTTGGAATAAAATAGTGACGATCCATGTATCTAATCCTATGATTGACGATTCAATTATTCAAAGTTCCTGGACTTTGAATAATTGATGTGATTATTTTTTTGAATATTTTTTTTTATAATAATTTTTTTATTCAATTTCTATTTTACACTTATTTAGTTTTATCTAAGACTTCAGCTTATCTGTAAATAATACCCAAGATCATCTGAAGTACTAAGCACATTTAACGTGCTTTATAAATTTTCATATTTGTCGACTAATTTGTTGTAAGTAAAACCACAGGAAAATTAACTTATAAATAAATCAAAATTGAAATTTTTAAAAAACTAAACATGTAGAGTACGGAACTGAGAAAGTAAAAAAAGGAACTTGAAATTTAAGCAATGAGTTACTTTTGTTAAGGGTTAAAAGTCGAAAAAAAGCTATTACGAATCGGAATACTAAGCATACTGACAAAAAGAATCTATTGTTATCCAATAAGTGGTAAAATAATTCTACAAAAAATCACAGAAAATTATTAGTAATTTTATTAAGAAAAGTTTGAATATAGCTTCAATGATATGGAAAATAATATTCAAGAAAACTATACAATTGGTAAACTTATGATTCAGGCGAATGTTGATCCTTTTAGTAAAGTACGAGCAATCAAATCTAGTAGGTTGAGGCTCATATTTTCTATTGATATCTATTTCATCTGCAAAATAATTAATAAAGATATCCAGTTTTGCATGCAAATTCATTTGACTTAGACGGGAAATATTTAATTGCTTGAATACTTATGTGTTATACTGATGCCCTTTCTTGTTTTATGTTAGAATCCGACTATTAAATGGAATAATAAACAAAAATATCAATTAAATTTCTAACGCCATTTCTTGATTAACATCAGATACTTGCGATATTTTTGAAAATTGATAATTTTATAACCAACTTCATAAATTGATCCTTCTGCATTGAAGACCATGTAATATATAAAAACAAAAAACTTCCGATCCCCTTGATTCCAACACCAAGTCATTTTTTTCAACATAACGCTTACAATTATTTCCGCATTCTAGTGCGATGTGTACCCAACCTCTCATCCTGTATTTATCACACGTCAAAATAGAATTCTTCCTTTCTTCCGGTGGGAGAGAAAATGAAGGGCAAAAATAAGAAAGGGAGAAAAAATTGTAGAACTAAAATAAATAAGAAATACATAGGCTACGTCCATTAGTTTCCTCAGTAACAGCGGAGAAAACTCATAATATTTTCCAGATCTTGCTTTTAGCCCCCTCTAAGCAGATAAGAGGCCTTTCCTTTACTTTTCTCACTCCATATATCACACAGCGGTAGTGGGAGGGCAAAGTGTGTGCTAACAAACCCAAAATGATGTATTAGCTCAGCGTTATTGTTTTTCTGCCTAGTCACCTCTTATTCCTAGTGATTTGTTGGGGAGACCGCCCTAGGCTCTGAGCTGGTTTGAAAAGATAGATAAGGCAGGGTTTCGGAAATGATGTGAAAATATTTGATGATCTAAACACTTTTTTCCTCGAACTGATTTGATTTAGTTGAATTAACGTATCATAAGAGTTCTACAACAGCTTATTAGTTAAGGATTTTGCATCTTTTAAATATAGTTACCTTTTTTTATACAGAAACTAAATACTGCAAGAAAATGAATTGTTTTTGAGCAATGTCTAAAAAACTTGATTCAAACTTAAAACACACTTCTAGAAAGAGAGAGATTTATCAATGACTCAATAACTATTCTGTACGCGATAGAGAAGCTGAAATTTGATAAAAAATACGTATTAGGGAAATATATATTTGAAAAATCAGTTTGACATTTAGTATTTTATAAGATTAGGAGAAGGCAATTTTTTAAAAACACATAGGATGACAGTAATCCCATAAGTAAGTATAATTACATAACATCGCTTTTATCATCGCATCATTATTCTTTTAACATCGTAATAGAATATCGTGGATGATTGACAGTAAATACGGTTTAATAGTCTGGAATCATTCAAAATCTGTTAAATAATAAGGACTTGAATTTAATAGGCTTTTTCTCATGGCTAATGAAGAAAGTGTGAATAATTAATAAAATAAATTCCTGTATTGCATTCGAAAGCTAATTATTCGCAAAAATTACGAATCCCTTCGCTTAGATCTAAAGTAAATAAAATAAAATTCTTATATCATAAACCGCATAACTGTAAAATGCATTTTTGGGCGTACGCTTAAATACGAGTCGATTCTTTAGGGCTAAATAACTTAGATGATGCCGTCAATTTTAAAGTCCACCATTAAAATTAAAAAAGTATAAAGAAAGTCTTTTACAATAGTAGTTATATGTTATTTATTTTTAAATAATACTGTTTTATCGACATAAACTTAAATTTTCATCTTAAAAGTAGTTAGTTTTTATCATTACATTTAGAACGATATTGCACGTTGAAAAAGTCACTTTCTGTATTGTACAAGAAATTTAAGTGGAAAAAATAGCATTCCTCGAAATAATCTAAAGTTTCTTTAATTTTCGAATCCTCCTTTATTAATTTTATCTGAGCACTTCGTCCATGACTTTTGTTATTATATATATACATGAACTTATAATAATATTTTTCATAAATATTTTTGTACGTGCCAAAAATATAAAAAGCCTGTATACTTTAAATTAAATATTAATCGATTATAACCACTTAATACAAAAATATAAATTCTTTAAAATTTAATGAAATAATAACATTGAAAAATTAGAAGCTTTAAAAGTAAGAGAGGTTCTAAAATCTTTCCTTGTTTTCTTTCTACCTGTATTCTCATTCAACGTTAACCGTTAGAGGATTTAAAACGCTTCGGAATATTAAATTCTGTAATAATGCGGAGCTTAATTGAATTCTCGCTCATTATAACTAAAATTCAGCTCTTGATTATTAAGTTAAAACTCTTTAATGCACACTCTAGCTAAATATATGTACATGTCTTTGACGATAAAATGTGCAGCAATTTAGCTTCGAAAATGCGCTAATATTTTTTACTTAAAAAAAGACAATATTTGGATGGAATAACTTTTGAATTCCTTACTAATCACATTTAGTATACAATATATTTCAAACGAAATAACAGTCTAGATCAAATGAAGAAATGTGAAGTTAATTACTTCAAGTATTAACTTCACAATTCGTCGAAATATTATTTTCAGTATGGTCGCTTTAAATAATAAGAAAATATTCCTGTGTTTCGAAATAAGATTATTTTACTTACTTTTCCTAACAATTTGAAAAGAATATTCCGAACTTTTAATCAACTTTTATGGAATGTATATACCTATTCATCTGGATCATTGTTTTGTTAAATAGAACGTAATATTTCCCTCCATCTTCTTTACAAGAGTGATTTTGAATCTGCGATTATTTTCTTTCCTATAAAAGGAAATAAAAAGTTTCTCTTTCAAGTTAACATTATATGAGAATTAACTTTCGAACGGCGAAATAAATTCAAAGTGTATTGAAAAGAGAGCTAATAGGCATGTAAAAAATTGCTTCCTAGGGAGAGGGGAATATACATCAAATACTTTTCCAATGCCTTTTAAAAAATAAAAAAAATTACACGCTAAGAAAAGAGATTATTAGATTTTTAGTTTTAAAACTTATGAGTTCTTTTCATGTAAGTCGTTAATTGATCGAACAGAATTTATTGAAATAATCTAATTAGATTACAAAATATTCAAAGAAAGGCTTGGAACAATCCAAATATTTGTTACAAATTTCTTGCAAAAATAGAATGTAACTGTATACTTTTAGTATATATTATAAACTTTCTCTTTTCCTTTTATCCAACGTCTGAGATAGAAGAATTCTCTTATTATTTATACTTTTACTTTTAGGCTTTTCACTTCTGAATTAACAACTTCAAAACATTTAGCTTTACAAAGGATCCTTAATGTTTGTCTTAAAGAACAGATCTGTTTATATATGAGTTATAGTAACAACATAATTAGTCCTTTTGTACCTTTATCGTATTACTGGTGAGCAAAGTGGTATTTTTTTTGCGTACCATTGTTGTGCAGTCTATATAAGCTATCTATGATAGCTTACAGATATCTTCTCCCTGGAATGTTTTGTGTGCAAACGTCTTGGGCATTCGCCACATATAAAACGCCCTTTTCATGCGAGCGATATCAATATTAATCTGACTTGCATATTTACAACTTAAGGTACACGAATACGTCCGGAGTATTTTTTTTTTTTTAAGGAAAATAATTTTTAGCAAAATTTATACCCTTTTTAAATTCAGTTTTTATGTAAATAACCTATGTCAATATTATAATTGCAATAAATTACTTAAGCTTCAGAAAATTAATAAATTTATAGAGAATTTTGAAGAAATTCAAGAATAATTTTAAAAGTGCTACATGAAAATTTATTGACATAATTTGGGTAAATTTAGTATCTAAATTATTCCTATACATGTATCAAGAGCATGAACCAAAATCGTTGGGGTGCTTAAATAAATACAAATTTAGAGCTTTTCTAGAGCTATTTCAAGAAATGTCTTTTAATTAACTACATTGTTATTCAAATAATAGACCATAATTTAAAACGGTTTTTAGTATGAACATTATTTTTGTTCACGCTCAAGAAAACATTATGAGAAAAGGAAAGGTAGTACTAAGTTTCGAAGAAATTTAACTGTAATATTTTGAGTTATTTTTGGAAATATGAAAATTTCAAAATATGAAAAAAAAAAGTGATTTTGTGAAAAATGCATTTTTTGTACAATTTATCATGTACGTTATATACATACACAATTATTTACTTAAGATTCACCAGTTTCTTATAGCTTACGCTTCTGTTTGCTCATTTTTAACTACTTTTTTTTCTTTTCATTGAATTTTTTTTCTGGAAACCTTTACCATTGATAAATAATATCGTTTTGGCTTTGTTATTCGAGCTCTATCAAAGTCCACAAAATCTTTCAATTTAAATACACCAATAGGCACACCGAAATGTTTCAATATATCTAATACTACCTGAAACCCTTTATTAAACTGAATTAATGCCATATATCCTCCAAATCGCATTGTAATGCAACAAAAACGTATTTTGGAAGGAACTTCTAAAGAATCATTTTGAAGCATTCATTTGCATTTTGAGTTTTTTCTGGTAAACATTTTTCTAATAGATTTTTTATCACATAACTTGGCCTCGCTTTGGTTGTTTTGTGTTTAACAGCAGTGAAAAAATGTGGCAATTACTTCATGTTGCCTACCTTTTAAATTATTCACATTGTCATGGATAGCAATGCCATCCGTAACTTATTGATGAAGGCATCCGTCAGTTTTCCTCGTCCTCCAATGTCTTTTCGTTTTGATTTTAATTTCCTTAGTCTTGGTCCAACAAGTGTTTTTTAAATGTCCAATGCACTCGTACTTTGTTTCGGAATTTTGACCATAAATATCTTTCAAAGAATCTTACCCCCTTTGAGAATCCGTCGCCAAAAAAGTACGTATTGCAATTTTCTCATTCCGACAAATTGTTCACAAAGATGATATACACCAACAGGTCCCTCAATACCAGATCAACCTGTATGTTTTGCACAGTTATAAATGGTGATTAATTCTTCGTTTTTTGAATCGCAAAGTCTACATACTTTAAACATAAATTCAATGTCTAATACCTTCCATGTATCTTTTGAGATAACAAAGACACATCTATTCAGGGATGAATATCCTCTCTGTTGCCAAGTGCCAGGCGCATACTATACACCACATTGAGATAATTCATCATCATTTCCGTTACATTTCTAATTTATAACGCAGCTTCATTCATTGTATTGCATGCTACGTAACTATCAGCAACAAGAAATCCAAACACTGTATTTGACTGAACATTTACATTGATACCAGAACAAAGATTTTTGGTTGCAAAATATCCTTTACCAATGACTCTCATACCAAAATAAAATGCAAGATTAACGTTATGAAATCTGTTTACTTTCTTAGAAATGCAGAAGGAGAAAGATTAGTCACAGTTTTCATATTTTAAAATCGTGTTCATGGCAAATCCAAACACAGACTCTTACACCAGATTAACTCTTCTTTGAAAGCACACAGGACAAAAAAAAGAAATTACATTACTTAGAATTCCTAAGTTAAAAATAATATTTTGTTTCATAATTTTCAGGAAATTATGAAACAAAATTTTCTTTAAAGAACAACTTTGTTTCACTCACAGTTGAAATATCTAAATATCTATCTTTGCCATAGCTGTAAAAATAATAACACCAGAAAAAAATTCCGTGATATAAAATAAAAGTTAATAACTTCTTTTTTGCAACTAAACAAGCACCGTTGTCATTAAATCAAGCTGCACGTAAATAAAACAAGTATTGTTATATCCCATTAAATTCTACGTTTTAAATCAAATATTTGTTAAAATTATATTAAAAAGAAATATGGTATTTCAAAACTGTTTGACAAATTTAAATACTGACTTCCAGTCATTAAAGTACCCATATCAGGTTTTTGGAGTTTTACCAATTATTTAATAACTTGACTTTTAAGAGACGTATAAACGAAATAAGAACAGCTTCACAAGGCTAAATAAATGAGTTATAAATATATTTAATAAAATGAACATGTGACATTTTTTGCCAAAATTGGCCAATTCAACGTATTCGTATACCTTAAAATAATAAAATGTATAATATGATATGAATTGTCTTCACTAGAATTTTAAAAAATGTAGGAGTAAAATAAATTTAATGAAAGAGGCAGCAAACTGATCTCTTCGACTATGTAGAGAAATATATTCATTGAAAGAAATAAACGAAATAATATTACTTTCCCAAAAGGAAGTAGAGTTCTATCATAATTGATTAAAAATGTCATTTGTCATTTGAAAGGATAAAACAAGTTTTGATTTATTAGCGGATAAGTAATAAACTGTTCATTATATCAGAGATATATTTTAACTAAAATAAATCATCTATTTTTTGACACTCATTAATATATATTTACAATTACTCTCCTAAAACCTCTTCCCAACATATTTTTTTAAAAAAACTAAAAATTGAGTTAAATGAAATTGATAGTAACATCATTTAGGAAATCGTAAATACAGATAATTTAAAATTAGTTTTTTTTTTAATATCAATTATGTGATTACTGAAAAGAAATTCAATTGTTAGCAATCTTTGATACTCGATATGCATTCGCGCGCGCGCGCACACACACACACACACAGATGGTTGGGGATACAATATTTGTTTATGTGCCTGTAGGGATGACCGTTTCCATCCCCATACTTGCTGGAAACATTTGTTTTCCTATCACTAAACAAATAGCAAATATGCATACATTGTTGTACAAATATTAAACTGACAGAATAAATGGCAGACCTATACATCATTGAATGGAATGATGAATACAAGAAACCCAAAATAGTCCGTTTAATAAATCATAAATATAGTAGTAATTCATCAACTATTAAAATAATTATTCACATGGAACTGAAAATTAAAGAAAACTGTGTTCTTTTCAAATTAATTTTATTTGCCCTTGAAAATATGTCAGCGGGGAAGAAATATAGAATTTTGTTAAAATATATTACTTAAGAACATTGTTCATCGAATAAATGAAAATAATGAGTAATTTTTATCTGTATAGATAGTTCATATACTTAATATAACAAATACGAATTTTAAATAAATCATTGATGTCTACTGCATATACAAATACATCAGATTTTCTATGCATTCGGAGAATCTAGAATACATTTTTTATCTGTTGATTTTCCATACATATTATTTTTCAATTACAATATAAGCACTTGGATATACACTATTCTCTTGCTGCACAAAATATTGGGAATTAAGTAAATACTATTATTATAAAATATATGAAATAAAGTATTTATATTTTTAATTCAATATTTTCATTCAGCATATCCATTTCGATCTTGATATGAATTAATAAGGTGATTTGTTTGATCGCTTGATCACTAAGCTTTTTTTCTTCCAAAATACATGATATTTTATATTTTATTGACAGAATATATTTAACAAAATGTCATCTACTTTTTAAAAAAGTATTACCAGAAACCACAGTTTACCTTGAGTGAAATAGATAAAATTTGCATTATTTCATAAATATTTTGTGAATAGGATAGTTGGACTTTTCATTTATTTTATTTCGGTTTGAGATTATAAATAAAATATTTCCATGCAACATATCATTCAGCAAGAACACGGTTGGTTTTAAAGTTTATGGATATGTTGTTAGTATACTGTTATACGTTATGGTAGTATTCAATTATTTATATGTATATTATGATATATGAAACTATCATTTGTCAAAAGTTTGTCAAATACTTTATAATTTTGAATCTATATTCAAATTATCTTCAAATCAGGTTATTTGTTGATGGCTTATTTTCGTCTGTATACTCAATTATGACGGTAACTGTATCTAGTAACACCAAAATAGGCGATGTACTATGCAATTCTGAATCACTCATGTGACAAGTCTGAATGACTGCTAATTCAATTCTGAATTTTCAACACTTAGAATACAGTTTGAGATCTTAGCTTCATTTTGCAGTCCACCATAATACACAAAAAGAGCACAATCAGAATTTAAACGTTACAGAAGGTCGTAATTTTAACTGTCGATTCCAGAACACTAAAGATGAATTCTACCAAAATACATTTAAAACATTTCTCAAATATACTTTTAGATTATTCTATAAACTTATAAGGTTTGAAACTCATGACAAAGATTGTAAAAAATCTAGCAATAACACTCAATCTACAATGCATTGGCTGGAGAAAAGTGAACCACAGATGTGTCTGGAAAGCCAAGAGCAGATTTTCTAACATCATCATTTATTTCAGGTGGAGGCACGACGGCCAGTAATCAGGAAAGGCCACGCGTTCCGAATCCACCGTGAAAGTGAGCTATGAAAACTCGCTATTTATGCTTTCCATTACAGCGCCATCTATGGTTCACAGCTTGTTTTCTGCTTGCATGCAGGGAAAATTGTTTTATTTAGAAGTTTTCATCATCTTGAATTCCTTGAGTTTCGAAACACCCATAACAGAAATAGATTGAATATTATTATTATTATATATTCATGCACACCTCATATTTAATTATCTTCCTAAAGAAATATAAAAAAGTTACTATTAAACATATAAAGCTAAAATATTTTCAATAGGTTTCCTACAAAT
The DNA here is from genome assembly GCA_019974015.1 of Nephila pilipes. NCBI lineage: Eukaryota > Metazoa > Arthropoda > Arachnida > Araneae > Nephilidae > Nephila > Nephila pilipes. Next base: position 181,924 of record BMAW01047527.1, read on the forward strand.
GTGATTAAAATCGTGATATTCTGCTTATTTCATTACAATTTATCAAAAATCTCAATTTTCCTGTCAGTTTTAAACATGATTAATTCTATAAGTGATTTATCAATATTTATCTAAATGCTCACCATTTCTGCTCAAATCAACAAGTTTGAAACCCATTATTTTCTGTTTTGAATAAGCTCCATCATTGTTCTAGATGAATAATGATCTAGTAATCATTACACGTATTGTTAAGAAGTGACGAAACACTAATATTTTTCGGTTATCTTCAATAGAGAATTTAGTTGATAAATCGATAATAAATCGATCATAAATAAATATTCAATCAGTTTAATGGTTATCAATTTTAATTTTATTACACAAAATTAAAAGAACATTGCACACACAAACACACACACACACTCACACAACACACACACACATACAGATTGGAATAATTCATTTTTTTTTTATTTTTATCATCTTCTTAAATTAGAACAGTAATTAGAAAATAATTATTATATCTAAAACAATCTTTTCTTAGATTCATTCACATTGTTATTTGCTTAAATTCTTATTCAGAGATTAAATTAATCACTATTTTTTTGACTAATAATAACATCATGAATTTTAATAGTTTACTTTTTGACTTCTGACCTGTTATCAGAATATTATAGAAATATTAATCGTAAAATAGAGGAGAAGTAAATATTTACTGAATATATTCTACTTTTAATAATGAAGGTATATTTAAAAATCATTGCTGATATTATTACAGAATATGTCTTTCAAAAGTGTTTTTAAATGTGCTTTATTGATTATATGATAAAGGATCTATTTTTCATAAAAATGTATTCTAAATTTACTTCAAATAATATAACATATTTTAAGAAATAAAACACGGAAAACAGATTCAAAATTATTTTTAGATAATATGTAAATGTAATATCAGTTTTATATAGGGATTTAAAATGAAAATAATTTTAAAAATTAACCGTTTAAAATTACACTACCATGGGTTGTCAGAACAAGATATTATAGATTCCTATCCCATCTGTTCTGTAGTATTAGTGAATTTTTCAATTTCTAGCCATTTTAAAAACTTGCTTATATAAAAGAAAATGTTAACTTATGAGAGGAGTTAGAATGGAATCGATAGTAGGAAATAGTTTGATATATAAATTACGTATATCCATAAGTCCTGAATATTTTAAATATTTTAAATTGTGATGTTTTTACTGTAAATGGTTTCTAAACATTAATTCACTATTAATATATATAGTAGCATGAAGATTCGTGAAAATATTCAGTAATGGGAATGTAACTAGTTTTCTGACAGTCCATTAATCTGCTCTTCTAAACACCCTGAGTATGACGCCCTTCACATCGGTTAAACTTTTACGGACAATGAAATCATATTTCTTTTTGGAGGATATTCACCCTAATCATAGAATATTTTACTTTTTGCTAGGTTTGCGGTGATATTCTGTAATTCAGTCTTATCGACAGTAAAACGACGCAAATGTGGATGACATAGATGAGCAGCATGAAAGTAAACTATGTCTCAATATTGCACATTTATTTTGATCCATTTTAAAGAGGGTTCCACAAAAATTAATGCACTTGCTCAGCATGACAAGCTTATTGTAAATAACAAGATTTTTGAATTCAGCAAACACACTCACGCTCACAAATATATATATATATCACATTACAGAGTGTATATATATATTTATATATGTATATATAGACAATCAAACATAATGAAAATACAAATCATAATCACTAAAATCTTTTAAAATTTAATGAACTAATCACATAAGCAAAATACAACAGAATTAAAGAGTTACTAAATTATAACAGAATTTAAAATTAAACTTCTTAAAATATTACAATATTAAATGAAACAAAAACTAAGTTATGAAATTAACCAAAACTCAAAATATCTAATGATTCTAATTTTAATGAAAAAGGAAAAATTTACTTAAATATAAGGCATAAAAATATTAACTCGATACAAATATAGTTATAAATAGAAATTGCAAACCAATTAAAACCAAAGTCTATAAACTGAAGAAGTG
>BMAW01047527.1:184937-279198 GCA_019974015.1 Nephila pilipes
GAATAGCGAAAAACAAGAGAAAAGAATAAACGTGAAACAAAAAATGGTGATAATTTAATTTATAATACTATCCCATTCTTTGGAGTGGGATGAAAGTGTGTTTAATCCAGTTTTATGGATCGAACCATCACACCTTCAATAACTGAAGTTTCATCAAAGGTACCAGGAATAATCAAATTTATATATATATATATATATATATATATATATATATAGGGGTAAAATTCAGTATTAGTAATAATTAAATAATCAATTATATATAAATCATAAATGAATTATGTGAAATATATCCATAACTCTTTTTGAGAGAAAGAACTTTTTCCGATATTTTTTTTTTCCTTTCATGCATATTTAATGTAAAATTTGTGATTTAAAATTCAAATTTTTTTTCTATGTGTTTCTTCTCGAAATTAAATATAAAATAAAGAATTTCATAAATGTATGGTGATCGCAATTAACAAAAGCGAAGGGTGGGAAATAAATATTTTGAACACTGTAGAACAATTTGTTTTCCCGGAAAAGTAATATTGCTTCAGTTGTACATTTTTAAAATAAATTATGAAAATAATTAAAAACTCAACGTAATTTCTTTTATCACGCAATAGAAGTAAGATAATTATATATTGTAGCTCTCAATATAAAAAATTCATTTCGGTGAAAAGGAATATAATCAAAACGAAGAACCTTTGAAAAGTATTAAGGTATTTTTTTTTATGAAAAAATACCTTACAAATGATGGATAACTGCTTAATTAACTGCTGATTGCTGCTGCCTTAATTACTTATTTTGTAATCAATGTTTTCTTCCTAAATTTGGCTGTTTTTCCATTTCACATTTTCTCAATATTATTTAATTTCAACTATTATGGTATCGAATAAATGATTAAATTAAAATAAATTTAATAAATAAAATAAATGTGAATTGCATATGTAGAATTTATTTTTTCCCCAAAGATTTGTCTGTCTGCTATTTATTATTATTATTACATTTTTAGGTTTGTGTCAGACGTCAGAATAGACATGTATAGCTGGATACAAAATGTTTTTTTTGCTTAAAATTAGGTTAGATTTATTTCAGCTTAGTAATCTTTTAACGAAACATTTTATATTTGTTTTTTATTACGTATTTTTTTAGTAAATATTGTCCATGATAAGAAAGTTTTCTATTATAATCTCGGCAATAAAACAATTGAATAAATAATGGAATAGTTGTAATTTCTTTCATTTTGAAGTAATAAAACAAATAATCTCTGATCTATTTATTTTCAAGGTTACCATTCAAGGCCAAACCTAAATATAATTCAACTGAAATCGTGACATAATAAAAGTCTCGAACTCTTATACACTGTTTCCGACGCATTCCAAATACATACTTTCTACCCTATTCAGTCTCAAAATGGTTAGTCTAGACACAGAAGCAAAACAAGAAGAGTAGCAATTCAAAGGAAGAATAGAATTTCTGATTTACACTTGTTTTCAGGCGATGAAATCTCTCGATTCTATTTATATCTTCCAAAGGAGGATGCGTAGCTTTCCAGAATTTCCGATATCCTATTTTACCACGAGAATACGGGTATCATCTGGCAAATATTGGGAGACTGATTTTCTTTCCCCCAAGCAATAACATCCGGGTTATATAAAGGATCGAAAAAATATACAACAAAAATAATATTTTTTTCTGTTTACTTGTTTTATTGGAAGGGTCAAAAAGCTTTTCCTTAGATCGTTCTGTTTATTCCCGTTCTCAAATTTTTATTTTATGGATTCTAGGAAGGAAAAAAAATATTGGGTACACAGAGATATAATGAGGAATCTCGAATGTACAATTCTTGGTATATTTGATATGGTTAGGAATTTATTTTTTTATTATTGAATGTATATTATATTTTGAAAAGTAAAAAAAAAAATTTAAATTGATGTAGTCAGATACTGAGAAACAAATTTAAGAAGAATTCCAAAGTCAAAACCTTGCCTAGTAGAATAAATATTTCATATAATAATATTGTTGATGAAAAGTCAATATATATCCTTTCTATAAAGTTAGATACGGTAGTTTATATAGATAAAAAAAAATTCCATTTCCTCAATTATTAAGAATTTTAAGAATTTTCAGCAAACGAAAAGAGGAGTTTTTTTTGAGAAAATAATATTAGGTAAGGGAAAACTGATGACAATAGGTCGTACTATAGGACAGATGGAATGTATTCATTTGGTAATGATAATTAAGAATTTTATTCTAAATTGAAATCATCAATAATTTTCCTTTTTAATTTTATGTTCCCCCCAAGCTATGATTTTTGTTATTTTTTATTCTAAAATTATTATCTATTTTAAATTTTCAGTTTTGAACTCTCTGTTTTGTTACGATCAAAACGTGAAATAATAATGCAAATAAGAAAATCACTACATAACTCATTCAAACGATTAAAACTAAAATATTAAACTTGGAAAAATAGAAAACAAATCATTGAAATTTCTATGTGCGTGCGTTCATATGTTAAAAAATAATTCATTTTTAGGAACGAGATATCATGCACATTTTAAGTATTATAGCAATCATTGATAAAGTGAAATAAGTTAGTGGTAACTATAAAACTAATAATTATGGATAAATTGAGTAATACAAAAAATTAAATTTGTGTAATAAACCTGCTTTAGAGGTTTGTTTCAACATCGATTTAAAAAAAATGACTGTTAATATAACTAATAATATTACGTGATATACCGTATATCCCACACATAAAAGAAAAAATATATATATGAATGAAATTAACGATCCCTTTTCTTTCAACAAAAAGGGTTTCAATCTTCATATGCTTTTCGTTATCGAAAATGTCATTAGGAACAGCATACTTCCATATACGTCAAAAGCAGTCCAACAAAAACTCTAGTATCAACAGATGAAACTTATTTTTACGACCGAAATGAATCTTCGCTTTCTCTTTAATATGTCCATTAATATCAATCACTAGAACGCTCTCGTGGATTACTGCTGTCACCAGGATTTCAGCGACGGCTGGCGCACAACTTTTTCACTATCGACCCTTATCAGTATCTCATATCCTGGCCATCAATATAATTTCTCGTCCACCTAGAAAGGTGACATCTGGGGCGGATGGGTCAAAGCGTCTCATCAGTCCACCTGTTATTAAGTGGACACAGTTCCGTTTCTTCCTTTTAATATAACGCATTTTGGTACCAAAAGCCGGAGATGAATTATTGTGTGTGTTCAGCGAAATGAGTTGAATGGGGGGGGGGAGGGGAGATGAAATTGATGTGTCAATGGTGATTGCTTAATAATGACTAAAAAAAATGAAATGAAATTGTTCTTTTCCATGATAGAAGTATGGATTTATATCAAATAATTATTTCATTAATGGTATAAAGTAAGTGTAATTCGGATAAAGAAAAAAACAATCAAATGTTTAGTCTTTTTATTTAGTGTAGATCTGTTTCCGTTGTTTTGTTAAGGGGACACAGTACCTTATGAGTCATTTTTTAATTATATATTTTTATGAAAAAGTTTTATTCACCGTATAAACCCATATAAAATATGTATTTGAGAATATTTTTTTTTCAAGCAAGCAGTTATTTAAAATTTTAATTTATTTTCAAAACATTTCAGTATTTTAAAACTGTTATTACTTTTATACAATCTAATATCTTCGAATAAACTTTTCTCAATTTCTTTTAAGTGTTTATTGTAATTCCATGCGCGGGCTTAGTTATAACTGTATTATTTAAATAAACATTTATTATCGTACAATAGGTAAAACTGCCGAAAAAAGAAAAGAACTATATTTTGGATTTTTTTTTGAAAAATAACTATTTATCTAAATCCTTATTCCATATCAAGAAGCATGAATCATATGCGAAACAATCAGAAATTTTTTTTATAACTTTATTTTGATTACAATTTTTTTGTTGTTGACATTTTAAGTACAAGATCGTCTTGAAAAAAACTAAGAATAGGAACTCAAAGCTTTTAAGGTCAATGAAATAAATTAGCTCACTATTACAGAAAATGTAAGTAACTTGCTAAGTAATGCATCTAGACACGTGAAAGATTGTTCATGTGTTTATAAAACTCATATAATTAGAATAAGATAATTTTCTTTCGATATTTTGGTCATTTTGTTGGTACTATGTTCCCTTAAATTCAATTTCTTTAATTTCCCTCTTCTCCAGGCTACTGGTTATGATTTGCGATTGTTCCTGCAATATTATCACAAAATCCGAAGCCTGTTAAGTCAAGTATACTAAATATAAAATAACTGCTTCATATCATTCCCTCTTCAAATAACAGTTTTTATCATTCGTGATGTCTTAATATACTAATATAATTCATCACACAATTTTTAAACTCAGAAGAACCCGTGAAGAAATGTCTCCTTAAATAATAAATATTGAACTTCTAATCGTGAACTGATTTGCAAGATACGAAATAGTACATTTGAATGATGTTAAATGTTGGAAAGCGTTGAAATTTTAGGTTTCCTATATTTATTTTTTGTTACTTTGATGAAAATAATAAACTAGTTTACTACCAAATAATTCCAAAACAGGAACAATAAAAAAGCAAAATTAAATAAATAGGCAATTAAAACTTCTGCTTCAGTTTTTTCAATAACTTGTGTTGCATTCACTATTGAAATATGCGTTGAATTACTCTTATGTGATGCAGTTTGGAGAGGTTTTAAGGGAAATATTATCAATAAATAATAATGACAAAAACACTTTTAAAAATATAAGTAAAATATAATAAAATTAATTAAATAATTTTGATAAGCTTTTATAAATTCAAAAGAATTTACCAATTAATTTTAAAATTGTTTTTATTTATAGTAGAGTGAACTGTTTCAATAAAACACGGAACCTTGGTTCAAAGATACACACTTGTGCACTTACTTATTATATGTTACATAAATATTACGTTCGAAGTTTGTGTAAAGCAATATTAATTTAATATTTTGTTTACAAAACTCTTTTCCATATTTAATCACTTTGCAATATTATTTAATTAATTAAAATTTTATACATAAATCAAATTTTCTTACATATATCATTAACATATATCTTGCAAAATGGATCCGTAACCTTTTTGTACTTCATAGAACATTCTAGAATACCAGTACAAATTTCTAGAATACTAGAGGCACATTTTATCAGGATAAATTTATAGGTTGACGCATAATTCATGCACAAAAAAATTACTTCAACAAGACATAAAAATTATTGACTGTTTCCTTATGAAAAATAAATAATACCCGAATAGTGCAGAAAGAAGCTTGCAAATTCTTCAGCTTGCAATATTCGTTGGAATAAAAATTTACAGAAATGTAATTAAGCCAGTGTGGTATTGCATTTCATTGGTCCTTCCTTTAGAAATAGGAGAGCGTGATGATTTTTCTTCATTTGATTTTAGCACCTTATATTATTATTAATCACTTTATAACATGAATGTTGCTGAAGTGTATATATATATATATATATATGCAAACTTACAATCTTCATATGATGCAGCTAATTTGTACAGCACTAAAAATATATTAACATTTATTGATAATGATTTGTTTAGTTTTAATATGATTTGTTAGAACTCCGATCATAATTTATCCAATTTTTTTTATTGATGTTTATAAAATATATTTCGATTCTTATAAACACTGAACTAAAATGAATTACCAAGTTATAAAAATGTTATACATGAATACTTATTATTTATTTCCCCTTTTTTCTCACTTTAAGCTTTTATATTATGCAAGAATTTCCATCCTCGGAATACACATTGACAATCAATTCCTTTTCCTTTTAACGGAATGCTAACCACAATTAGAAAGATCAAACCACAATTGAAACAAGGATCCATTTATTTTACATTTAATGTCTTTTACATTTAATTAGGAAATATTTGTATGCAAAGAGAGACAAATAAGGAAGTTCTGGACTTATTTCAGAGAGAAAGAGTTAGAAAGTAAAGAGTATCTATCCTTTCTCAATACATGATTAAACAGATTAGAATAAATAGCAATTGGACTTCTTCGCATTTTGTTAGCAATTTAATTCAGTTAATTTCCGTAACGATAAAGGGAAATAACATTTTCTTGTGCCTGGAGGAATGTCCGCTATTGTCGATTAAGTTTTCAAACTCTATCGTTCGTTTATTAGGATAAAATTACAAAATAATTTTATTTAATCACATTCTCTATACTGTGGATTAATTATCTAGGTCAGAAATATTATTTTGATACATAAAAATATGAAATAGAAAAATTTATACACTAGCTAATTTGTTTCCATTTTTTTCTTATTTTGATAGTTTATTTTAAGAATTTAAGTATTCTAAAAACGTCTCACACTAAAGTAACCTAAAAACTTAAGCTCTTAAAAACAATATGAATTTATTGAATTACCGACGTAGTATATGTTTGTACTTAAATTAATATGTAAAATAGTTTCTTTGTTGAACAATAGTTTAGCACTTAAACCATGGGTATTTTATTAATATCAGACATAACCGGGAAATATCAATACAATTGAAATTAATATTCGTACTTTTTCATGCGCTAAAGTATAAAGATATACTAATTAAGCTCTGGTGATTATTTTATTGAAGTGCTTCTTTCATACTTCTACGTCATTTTTAGTTCTAATAACTTCTAACTTGGAACTTCGCAATAGCTGAACAAATAAAAAAAAGTTTGCTGAAACTGCTTTTTCATTTCTTAAGTAAACAAAGAATAGTTTGGAATTTGAAATTTTATTTAAAACTTTTAGCTCCCATTTATTAAAGTATAATTACTACTCAGGTAAAATTCATTTACATATTTTGTTTCAATAATGCTGCAAACTCTCGATATAATATACAATAATACTTCTCTTCCTCACCTGAAAAACTTCTTAAATTAAAACGATTGCAATTCCAGGCAAATTTACTTTTGGAAATTGTTCCATTTAAAAATATCAGACCATATCTTCGTTTTACAGAAAAAATTTAAATTCAAGAAAAGATCATATTAAAACTATATAAATTTATCTTCTAAATCATTAATTAAAAAGAAAAATTCAGAACAAAGCTGATTTTTAGGTGCAAAGGGGAAATTCGCATTAAAGTGAAAGGGCTTATTCTTGAAGAAGGCATATTCTTAAGAATTTTTATAATGTATTGTGAAAAATGTTTCCGAAATTTTAATTAAACTTTATGTATTGAAATGTGGGTCGCGGTAGCACAGTCGAGAACTGAACTCACAGCCGGCGTTATTTTTATCAAATCGTGGTTTCAACAATCAGTCAAATAATTGCATTTTAATATGTCTTTTAATACCATTTATACGGAAATAAATTACAATAATTTATATAAAAATTTTAATTTGATAAAATTGTTTGGTAATTGAATGGAATTATCTATAATTTCATTTGAATTTAAGCAGCATGAAATTGTAAGTACCTTCACAAAATTGATTAATTAAACGGTTTATTTATCTAAACTTAAATTATTTTTGTTATTAAAACGTCTCTTCGGAACACGGTAACATAATGATCATGGTAGCAAACACACGGTCGGCATTGTTTTTGTCAAGTCGTGGGTTCGGGCCCTGATGCCACAAAAGCCTAACAATGTAGTTGGTCTGACGCATATTAAATCTGGTCGAAGCTCCAAGTCCTTCCTTGCCGTGGTGTAGGAGTGGGAAGAGGAAGGTGCTAGCTCATGTATCTTTGATAGAGTTTCAAAATTACGAAGTCCGTCAATGATGGCTCTCGTATTTTTTTTCCGTGTGAAGTTAATTAAAATCATTCAATTAATTCAATCATTCAAATCACTCAATCTTCAGTAAATTTAATAGATTTTCAATTGCTGACCAAAATATCAATTGTAAATTTTATGTTTTTCAAAAACTTTTATTCTTCTTATGAACTGTAAGAACTTCTGTAATAATATATCAAGATATGCTACAGTATATCTATACAAATTAAATACGGTAACAAAATTCACACTTAATATTTTTCTGTAAAGATCTTTTAAACATTTTTAGATGAGATACATTTAAAAGAGATGCAATTTTTTTTGTATTTGAACCATCTTTATCTATTTTATATAAATTTCTTAAAATTAGAGGCAAAACATTTATTTCATAGTAACTGAAAAGAATTGCAGGCCTAAAATTGAGAAGATGTGATTTTCCGACAAAAAAATACTTGTTATATACTTTAAGTTTGACATGAATTGTTTACAATTAGTACATATAAGGAAACATTTTAAAAAGTGGGATTGTTGAAATATACTTGAAAGTCATTAAAAGCTATTTCAGGATCAGGAAGGTTTCCGGAATTATAAATTTTTCATAGTCTAAATCAACAAATTATGCTACAAGTTAAAAGCTAATTCAAATTAAATAAAAATAACTTTGTCTTGTCATCATTCAAAAAAATCTTGTCTCCTTTGAAAATTTTTAAAAAGCAATTACTTTACAAGTTTTCATAGAGCTTCGCTATTTCTTCAAGAAAATAATCCTACCTTTTAAAAAATATTTAAATTTCTAACGGAATCATGTCTCAAATGCACACTAATCAATAGCAGCTGGAAGATTAGACATCTTTATTTGTAACTAATTTTAGACTTTTAAAAATAAACGCTCTTTCAAAGCACTTCTCACATACTCCAACATTTCAACTCTTATCTCCTCACCTCATGTGAAGAGTACTTCAAAGGACTGCAAATCCTTTTCTGCGTTTAGCCGATAACGAGGAAAGAGAAGCTGGAGTAAGTATTATATTTTAGATTTTGTTGCCATAAATATTTTCTTAAAATATATATCTTTCAAAATAAGAAACAGACTTTCAGCCTTTTCCTCCTCTGCTTTAATTCGAACTTTTATTACAAAATTCTTAAAAATTAAACAAGTTTATCTTAAGAAAAAAAAATTAAACATAATTTTAAAAAAATGCACCAGGACTGAAAGATTTTTCGTTAAAAACATATTTGATCTTTCCTAACATTTAATATGATGCAAATAATTTGCACTGAAATGACAAAAATAACTTAGAAAAATTAATCATTGCAGAACACTAAACAGAAAAAAAATAGTGTAAGGAACATGATACAAAATGGCGGTTCCACATTTGCTTAAAAATAGTGTATTTCAATTATATAATCAGTCATAGTTTGGATTTCAGTAAAATAAAAAAAAATTTAGAGGAATGATCCAAAACACTCTCAATTAAAATACGTAACTTTTTTATGTAAGTATCATTTTAGTCCATAAACATTTTACGCTTAAAGCAAAAAATTATTTTGGAAAAGGAATACTTTTTATTAGCCAACATAATACTCAAGAAATTCTTCATAAATTTTTTTTGGGATTTGGTGTCCAATAAAGAACGTTTCATGTCAGAAATAAATATTAACAAACGTTCTAGCTGATACTAATATTGTATACTTATTAGTACATTTAAATTTGATGTGAATTGAATAAATATTTATTTTTGTGACAGACGGAATTAACATACATATGTTTGATTGTTGATTGTAATTTCTTACGAATTTAATAACAGAGATATATTTATTAAGAAATAATTATCAAAATACTTCAGGAATGGTCCAAAAATCAAGCTTGAGAGTTCTCAAGAAATTTTAAAAAGTATATTAAAATCTATGTTTGTATAAATATTTAGAGAAAAAAGATGTGCATCTTACATGAAGATAGGGTGTTTTAAAAATTCATGACTTTACTTACAAAGATTCATAGTAAATAAATACACAAGAGGAGGAATAGATTTTTTAATTAATTCGAAATTCCAAAATTTTCATTTAAAAACAATTTTATTGTTGAAATTTTGAGTGATGTATAGTCAATACGCTATTTTCTACTGTCATATTCCCTTCAAAGTAACAAAAACTCATTGTGTTTCAAATATTCTCTAACTTCTCATACTACAATAAGAATAATACGCTTATCATAATCCTTTCAGTTTTCAAATTTTGATTCTAGTGTATGCTAAATAATATAACACAATTCATTCCCATATTCCTAAGAGAAATAAAAAAAAACTATTGAGAATGTATTCAGTAAATCGGGAAATAAGTGATAAGAGCAATTTTATGATCAAATTTCTCTCGGGAAAAATACCTCAAAACGGTTAAAAAACTTTTCTGTAAATGAAGAGGACAAAACCGAAAATTCACTATTATATAATAATTAAAAAAGACAGTGATTATTTTTATTGTTCTGAACGTAGGCATTGTTTTATATGTATATATATTCAATACCCTTCACTATAAGCACTGTATAAAAGTTTAATTTCGTTCACTAATTATTTTTGTTATCAAGATACAAGTGGTAAATAAAATAATGGAAACACTTAAAATCAGAATTATTATTTTTATTAATATGAAGTTTGTTCCTTTAATATGAGTTTTACAGACAATAATAATTTGATGTCAAATAGATGCACATAGATTTATCACAAAAGAGATAAGGAATTTTATAGTATTTCTTCTGCAAAATATCTCCCAATTCTATTAGAAAAGAAGCTGGATGAAATCGCCCATTCACTCGACTCTCAAATTATTGTCGCATACATGTTGAAGAGAGAAGGTGGATTTGAAGACATAAAAGATAACCGAATAAAGTGCGGTTTATTAACAGAGCTGTCTCAGGCTGAAAATACATGCCTTTATATATCCCAGTGAAATATTCCAGAACACTGCTCCGGAAATGTAAAGAATATTCTGGGAGATTTTAGAGATTATAATGAGAAACAGAGAATAATTTAATAGAACTCTTACATATTCTTCAACAATATTTAGGCCTCCGCTGAGCTTGAATAAAAAATTGTAGTTTATCATTAAATTTTTTACGAGTTTAATATTTTATTTAAAGTATGCATCAAAAAATAAATGTTCAAAATCAGACAGAGGCAAAGCATTCTGAGAAGTTATAATTGTTTTGTCTTTTTTTATTTAATTAATTATTTTCTCTATTCCAAATATAATCTTTGAATAATATTGCATCTGAAGAACTGAAATTTTTGAATATACTCATATTAAATTTAATTAAATGTATCGTGTGTATTAGAAATGCGCTTTTCTTCAAATTTGATCGATATTTTTATTATTTTTAATTATTTAATTTAATAATTTATAGTTAGTATTAATTTAATTACTTAAGCAAATTATTATCATCTAATTTAATAGTTAGGAGTTTATTTTGAATATTTGATTATTAACTTTATTTATTGTCATGGAATCGATTGCTTTGATTATTTATTTTTTCCTAAGACAGTAATCGGTCTTTTTTTGTAAATTCAAGAACTTTTATATTCTTCAGGATTAGTAAGACTTCCACCCAGCTTTAATAACAAATACATGCCTGTTCATCATTAAATTTTTTGCGGGTTTAATATTTTACTTAAAAAACATGCATTAAAAAATAAATGTTCAAAATGAAACAGGATCAATGCATTCTGAGAAGAATGTTAAAACTACACCCAGATACATATATTTTGGTAAGGAATAAATAGTATAGTGACCAGATAAAAACTTTAATTTTTACGTTTTATAATCGGATATTTGGTATTATTTTAAATGAAATAAAAAACCTTCTATCATACACTCACTCAAACACGTGTATATAATTAAAAGACTGTTTAAATACTTCTAAATATTTCAATCCCAAATTAGCAAAACCCGTTAAGTGAATGGTAATTGATCTTTTTTAGATTGTACATGTGTTAAATTTAACAATTTTTCAATCTTAATGCAAAATAGATTTTTCAAACTGAATTTAATGCGAAAACATTTCAACAGATCAATAACAAATCTCCGATCCACCTATAGCATAATAATGTAATACAGTGTCTATGGGTAATGATCGACGTTTTGTTATTTATTTTTAAAATTTGTTCTCTTTTGGAAAATATGAAAAAGTAAACCTAGAGTGGTTGAAACTCTTTAATATGCTCCCACTTCTGTAAAATTCCCAATGTATTCAAAATATTTCTCGAGATAGATCTTGAGTATTATAGTCTTAGACAAAATTTTTATTTCTGTGGTATTTACTTTCTTAAAAGCTTATACAGATACGAATCAGAATATCTTGTTTCATCAATAACCCTTCAGATGGGAAAGGCTGTAGAAAATTTATCTTTCTAGACTAGTATTTTCAAAGAGTTCTCTAAATGTATAGTTGTTTGTAAATGGATTTTTTGGTAATGGAATGAATATTGGTGGAAGTTTTCATGCTTCATGAACTTAACAGCACAAAAAAATATCATAAAAATTTATATTTTATATAAACATTTCATGAAATCAACAGACATCTTTTCATATACACTATATAACATAAAAACAATACATCATTAAGGAGTTATCTGAATGTGACCAAAATCGCTACAGATGATGCACACGTACTGAAAATAAAATGCTAACTGTTTCATAAGAATTGAATGTTTTACTAAGGAAGTACAGCTATGCAAAATAAAAAAAAATCAATAATGCTTTGGCTCAATGCTAGCCATGATGAAAGCTGTTATTCAGGTGGATACAGACTCTTAGATTGGGCAGATGTCCTCTTGTGAGATTGCTTGCCAAACACGTTTCAATTGGCAAGTTAGATTGACGTGATTCAGAGACAATAATTGATGCATTTTCATTAGAGCAGAAACAGGCTCTATTGAGAAGGATCTGGCGATCACGCCGGTTGGGAAGGTTGTAGAAGTGCAAAGACATGTAGTAGAAATGAATGTCGTGTGCTTTCTGGTATTATCCTGTTGAAATATAAGTCAGCCCAAGGACTCGTGAAATGAGCATTAGGAATTGCGAGAGAGCTGATAGAACGATCATTCTAACATTATGTTCATCTCTTGGTCGGCTGCCACCTTCTTAGAGCTCTTTAAGGTAATGATTCCCCCATTCCTGACAATATTGTTTAATGACAACAACCTGCCATTAAACAGTGTTAATAGAGAGATCCCCCGATTTGACTACCCAATTTTCTTCGCTCCAATTGCATAATCTCTCTCGAATGCAGACATCTGCTCATACTGTTATCGAATCTGTCTTCAAGGCATTGGAACAGTCTACGTGGGTGGACCGAACCCCATTGGCATGGAAGTTATGAATTATCATTGGAATATACTCTGTTTTATACATCCGGATACAAACGCGCTGGAGCTCTATCTAGTGAGGCATGAATCATCAAATGTTAAGCATTTGTATATTTTATGGTAAGAAATGTAATTACGCAATTTCGACTAAAAATTGCAATTACAGAGATTTTTTTTTGAAACAGGAGAATGTTTAAAAGTATTTAAATTAGTTTTATATCTAAAGAATTTCTCAGCATTTCTCTTTAATACTTCAGTGTTTAAAACCTGTCGTCTTTTTTTTATCACATACATTTAAATTATACTGGCTATATACTATACTATTACTGAAATAAATTGTATATTATTTTTAATACGTAAGCTGCTATGTATAAGAGTATATTATTTTTAATACGTAAGCTACTATGTATAAGAGTATATTATTTTTAATACGTAAGCTACTATGTATTAAAATATATTATATTTAATTCGTAAGCTCAGGAATACTGAAAATAGCGTACCAAGAAGGAAACGAGCTACAATCGCGAAACTGTATAAAGTAACTGAATGATGACAGATATGAAAATGATCAAAGTGTGGTGCCTGAACGCTTGACTAAAAGCACCTTGAAATGTACTGCAATCAGGAAATGGGTAATATGTATAATATATAAACCAGTGCCTTGTGGAAGATTCATAAATGTCACAATCACATTTCAATCCTAGAAGGATTTTAGCAAGCGAAGAATGCCAGTTAGCCGTGTGAAAAGACATTTTGCACAGTAAAGCGAGCTGGAGAGGTACCTGATCATAGCTGGTAAACACGCTAGGTTGCTCGCCAATTCAATCATTCAGATTGTGCCGTCAGAAACTGTTGGAATCAGTAGACACGAGATGGTACTCAAGAGAGGAAATGGTCTGGAGCGAGCAGATGTCGAGATGAGAGGATCGAAGGATCCTGTGGCAAGTGCTCGTGGGTACCACAGTGATTCGATCATCGATTCAATCAGACGAAGGGCTACCAGTTGTTCTACAAACCATTTTCAAATGCCACCTGGAAGAAAATCTTCAATCCAAGCGTCCTTTTCGTGTACTACCTTTAACACTGAAATATAGGCGATTACATCCAGAATGATGTAAAGTATGAGAATTTCACAAAGTGTCAAAATGTGTTGCTTAGAGATAAATCCAGACCCATTTTGAGGAGAGATTACAACAGCATACGGATGTGGAGTCTCTTCGTGAACTTTACTGTTCCACCTACGCTATCATACAGCAGGCGTAATGAACTGATGGGAAAAGCCTATGATAGTGGTCTCCTTTGATTGTGTAAGTAAAAACTTAACGGACTAGAGTTATATTAATGACATTCTTCGACCCCACAAGGGACGTTTCATAAATGGTCTTCCAGGGACAATTTTTCAGCGAGAAAGTGCTAGTCCTCATGCATATCGAGTAGCTCAAGACTTTCTACGTTAAGTTCAGATTCTTCCAATACGGGCCCACTCCTCAGATATGACACTTATAGAACATTTGAGGAACCAGTAGAAACGCCAAATGCCATCGTGTTATTCTGTAAATGATTTGGAGGTAGCTGTTCAAAAGTCCATCTACCTCCGAACAACATCCACTTTCCTATAATCTCAATGCAGGACGATATTAATGGCATGTATTACAGCAGAAGGCGGTCCGACGCGCTATTGAAGTTGCACGATATTTGTCTAATTGTACACATTGTATTTGTTTAATTGACAATATTAGAATCAAGTTAATCTCTTATCTGTATCATTAAGTATATTAAATTTCACTGCAATCCATAGCTCCCTACTAGGTACACTATTTTCAATTTTCCCGAATATATTTTATTCTAGACCCCAACATATAAGGTACTTATTATTAATGACCGTGAGCAAAGATAGGCATATATGTTCCTGATGTTTGTTTCCATAACACAGTTAAATGTTTACATAAATACAACATAATTTCATTATTTTCTATGAGAAATAAGTAAAAATTAATTTCATCGTACACACACACATATATATACATAAATAACTACATGTACATATATATATATATAAAGAGAGAGATAATATATTTACTTATTCAAGATTTTAATAAAAATATTTAATGTCAAAACAAAAAAATTTAGTTTCAATATGAGAAAAAAAATTCAGATTAATTCTATTAACATTTTTCAAAAAATTTGTTTAAGACATTTAAGTATTAAAAATAATACAAAAATTAGCGTATATTCGAATATATATTAGTACAACATCAACAACTGATTTTGTATTTAGCAATATGAGTGATTTAATGCATCTGTAAAATTAATATTTATAAAATTGAAATTTAGAACAATTTTAAATACCTCTATCTTTATTGACTGTTATAAATTGGTTTTTACACAAACCAATAAACTTGTTGGATGCTCTGCATTTTGTATGAGGCTTGAATTATGCTTTATTTTTTTTAACTCGACTTCCACAGCGATTTCTATTAGACTCAAATGTCAGCTGATGGCATTTTTTTGGAGAAATAAAATGGCTCCTAGTTTTTTTCCTTCACTTTTTGAAGATGTGGTGGTTGAAAAGGTTTCAGGTTTTTCATTTCCGACAGATCTCACGCGGTTTTCTTCTTTTTAAAATGACAAACATTTCAGGTATTTCTTTTTTTTTTTTTCAAAAACTTTTTGCGAATTCTTTATCGAAAGAATTTATAATTATAAAAAAAATAGAAATAAAATGGAAGTGGCAAAGACTTCAAACAGAAAACATTTCTTTGCCACAAGAAAAGAAATAACAATACCCTTTTTATTTAAATCTTTTATTCGCGCACATGGTTTCTTAAATTTTTATACCTTATTTAAGAATAAAAATCTTGAAATAATAAGCGAAGCATTTAATTTAAATTCTGTGAAAATGTACATAATTCAGAGAAGAAATTTTTTAACTTTTATTGAGGAGACTGAGTAAATATATAAAAAATTATGCTGAGTAAATGCATCAGTAATGTTAAGTGAATACGGTAGTAAAAGTTTTTAATGTGACAATAATTGAAGTATTAGAATTTTTCTAAGTGCTCAAACAAACTTTAAATTGAACTCTCAAACATTTGTTATAATTCAAGTTATTTTTGAATATCAAAAACACATTTATTGCTGAAAAATGTATAAAAATGTATTTAAAATAATTATAGTTTCGTAAATTTCAAATAATACATTTTAAATCATTTTTCATTGTAGATTTAAATCAAGTAATACTTACAAGTAGTACTTTCAAATAAAGTATCAGAAAATTTGAATTTTAAATTTTTTGAATTTCAAAACTTTTGTATTTTTACTGTCAAATAATTCTAATATATATATATATATATATATAACTTTTTGAAATAAATTAATCTCTACAGATTAAAATGTAATGACTAAAAATAACATGCTGAAGAGCTACTTTTAAGGACAGTTAATTAGATACGGAGAAATAAACGTATATCTTAAATAAGTGAAGCATGTTTTAACAAAGTTACCTGAGAGTAATAGGGGCACTGTAGGCAATTCGACTAGGTAATTTCAGTGTTAATTTTAAAATCTGATTCTACTGTTTTAAGATGAAGCAATGAAGTGTATCTAGCAGGAGTTATCGAATAACTTTTAATGAGGACGATGCTATCATTGTCTGCATGGCTTCCCAGAAAAGTCATTCTTATTTTGATCAGGTAAATATACCTTTTTAGGAGATAATTGAGGAATCCAAGAAATGTAATGCACTATTAATTTTGTTAAGTTTTAAAATGCTTTTCAATAATATGGGATGAATTTTCTGAAATCATTTATGGTTCGTATATGAATCACTATGTTTTTGAAAACCTATAGCTGAATGTAATAAAGCCACTGATAACCTTCATTTGTGGCTATAATACCTGTATTCGATCTTCTTTTGCTTGATATGCTAATAATATTTAATATTATGGGGGGGGGGAGTTTGTACTTCTCATTCTATATTTTTTTTTTCTTATTCCCTATACAGCATGTCACCATAAAGGTCAGGATAATAGGGAGAGTTTAAGTCTAAAGAATATGAACTTGGCTTTTTTTCTTATTTGCGAAAGATTTATTTCAAATAGAAGATCTGTTCATAAAAATAATAAAATTGGGTATTTTTTTTATTCTCCTTTTGCTTACGTGAAGCAAAAAATTGTAGAAACAGATTTATCGAGAAAAATAGGAAAATTGCCTTATTACCTTCTTCACATGTATTACGCGTAAAACGAGGTGTTTTGTAAAGCACATTAAATTTAAAAGTGAAAATTCTGAAATTAAAACAAATTCTTTTAAAAACTAAAGAAGAAAAATAGCTCTTATAGCCAAATGTTTTACATTTCTTTCATTTTATTTCAGTCATCACAATTTCAGTTTGGAATGAGAGTCACTATATTGCCCACGATTTCTTACATGGTACAAACAAATAATGTACAGATTAGTTATTTATGAAGGTATTGATATTCATAGACTTTGCATCCTAGATTGTATTATTACTATATGATGTTATATAAAGGAAAGATAACATTCATATGTAAATATAACTTAAAATAAAAGAGGATTAATTTAAAATTAAATATATATTTTACATTTGTAAATAAAGTTTAAATGACAATAAATTTCATTCAGTAAAAAGAATCTAATTTTTAATTTCTTTAAAAGATAAATAAATAAGAAAAAAAATTAGAACTTCCTTCTTTTGAATTTGAAATTTTAAGCAGAATTGAAGTATCATTTTTTTCGAAGAATTTAAAATACTTCATGAAAGAAAGAAAAAAAAAGAAACGAAAATCTATGTGTTTTACAAAAGAACTTTAATAAAAATATGTTTTACATTTATCGCAAAGAAATGCCATTCTTAGTCAGGAAAATAACATTCTAGGTTACCATAAGTTTTCTAAAAATATTACTGATTATATATTGAACCCTTTTTGAATGTACTTTGTAACCATACCATCGACAAACTTTTTACTTCTTTAAAACACACATAAAGAACTTTTTACGGTAATGGTTTGGAAATTCAGTTTTTCTTATAGTCATTTCCTCTTCTCAAATTCTGTTTTTATTTCCTAGAATTAAAATAAAACAACGAAAAAAGATTTTAACGAGTCTTCTTCAAACATGAATAAAACTGGAATTTAAAATTTAAATTGTTCAATAAAATAATAATTAGTGAAAAGTTCCTTTCATTGGATTCCTTGCCAATGTTGAAATAAAATACAAAGTAAATATAAATGTTCTTCAGCTGAATTTTTATTTTTGGATTCATTAAAGAGAGAACTTTTTATTTAAATGTTAGCCATTTCATATATTTATTTTACTTTTACTTTCATTCTAAAAGTACTTGCAAATATATTTCGATATTACAAAAATAGATATTAAGTATTCGCGTCAAATAAAATGTTAAACGAATTAATGTAAATACAATATTTACAAATAGAAATAACTTCACAATATTAAATTATAGAAAAACTTTCTTTAAAGTTATTAAGAAAATAACAAATTTTTGAATCTTAAATTGTCAATAAAAATGCATTAATTATCTTTATTTGTTTCTTTTATCGAAAGTTTTTATAGTTAACACTCATTATCAAAATATTTAATGCAGAGCTTTCTATGATAAATTTATTAAATAATCTTACATAGACATATTTAAATTGTAATGTATGATGTCCGGAATCCCAACTAATTAAATGTATCCCCAATTAAAAACACTTAAATTAATTACATTAAAATATTTTTATTATTTATTTTTTCACACTGTTACACACATCTAACGATTATTTTCAATGAAATAGTTTTAGATTCAATATACTTAGCTACTCACACAAATAAATAAAGCATTACCGAAATATTGATATAGTTTAAATTTAAATCAGAACTTTAAAAAGAAATAAAATATATAGTATTGGAAAACATTTATTTGAAGACAAGGTTCTAAAAAATTATTAGATATTTTTAAAAGCATTTATATAAAATTATCACTGACATTCATTCTATTAAAAATCCTCTTATCTCTCCAGTCTTATCTGAATTTTCAGTAACATATTCATTCGATGTACTGTTGTGAAAAATGTTACTTTTACGTACAATGCACAAAATATTTTTAATCCTTTTTTTTAAATTTTTTAATTGCAGTATCTGTGAACAAATAGAAACTAAATAGAATTTCTATATTTCATTCCTGAGAAATACGTTTCTGATACCAGATAACAATCCCAATTTATTTAATTTCTTCAATAGTCTAAGTAACTTTACAATGTTTCCATATATTTTTATACAAAAACCTTTTTCCATTATTCAAAAAATTTTCAAATTTTTTTTTTTCAGATTTAAAATAGATAACCATTTTCTCTATCGAACTCTAAAGTTCTTCATATAATTCTATATAAAATTTAATTAACTTACAAAATAAAATAAATATATACTGATATAATTTGAATTGTGTTCACATCTTCCTTAGAACGTAATTGATAGATTTATTATTGGGATAAAATAATAATTAACAAAAATATTTTTTATTTCAAGTAGAATTTTATAAACAATTTAAAAGAAATTACCTGATTTTATTTCTTTCACTGGTTGCCTTTAAAACAAATCTGAATTTTAGAATTTGAATATATTTCAAGATTTTTTTGATTTTAATATTTTTGTATTAATCAATTCTTATCCCAATCTACTTTATATGACTTAAAATAAGTTTCATTTATATCTATTCTTTACTTTTATTATTTTTCATACGATTTTGTTTCACTTTCTTTTAAAGGAACATAATGTCTGAATCATTAATACTCATCAAATAATAAGAAGTATTAGAACTTCTTGCATTTAATCAAATTTTACCTTTTTAGGAAATGTACAGAATGTTTTTTAAAAAAAGAGGTACTTTGATCAAAATTTACATCCTATATCATGAAGATAATGTACCTAAGATTTATGAATATTTTAATGTAATGAATAAAATGCCAAAAGAAGAAAATAACCAAAAATATTATGTTAAACATATTTATCAACTGATTTACAATAATTCTCTCTGCGATTGCAATAAATCAAAGTATCATCAAAATCATTTTGAAAAGTCAATGACTGAAATGGAAAAAAGAGCTGAATATCAAATAACTGAATATAAAAAATTTGAAGCAAAAAAAAATTTAAGAATAAAAAAAAGTGGCATAAAAATGGAAAAAAAAAACGACTGAAAAGGATATATAAAATCAAATAAATATATAAATAATTCTTGCATCATTAAATATATGATATGCCATCAGATTGTGGGCTTTCGTTATAATAAATAGCTTTTCTCTCAGATAGGTTTCGTTATTCAAGCCATAATATAAGTTTATTCATCTACAAAAAGCTTTTTCTTTAATTATATCTGTACATTTTTTAGTACTGAATTTTGTATCTTTGAAAATATTCCACCATTATGTCTATTTAATCAATACATAAATTTTATTTAATTTTTAAAAGACTATCATTCTTGATAAACACGTTATAGGACAGATTAAATTGATTGCGAATTATTCAAGAAGTTTATTTGAAACTCAAATCGTTTAATAAAATTTTGAATAGTAGAATTTACTTCAAATTATTAAAATTTCAGATCAGACAACTCTAAATGAGTTTTATGATATGTTTTATAGAATTCAGGCTTATAGTTTAGAAACATGAAAGCAAATGTCTTAAATATTAGCTAGCATTAAATGAATTTTAAGAAATGTTTGATAATATTTTAGCATATAGATTAGAAATGTGAAAACAAAAATCTGAAAAATACTAGTTGTTGGATTACATACAGATCAAATATTTTTGTATGAAGATATATGTTTATAGGGAAATATATGACATTAAATACTTTATGCAAAAATTACGTCTGGATACTTGCTCTTGAATTTATGGAATGTTGGGTGAATCATAAACATGTAAGCCTTTAGACAGCATAATATACTTAAATTTTTTACCCCTTTTACACATTTATATAAAAAAATATCGAGAAAAGTCTTCATATATCAAAAGTTATACATACAATTAAGTTTAGTTAAAAGTGATTAAAAGTATTTATAAGGTTGGTATTGATTTCAAATTGAATTTATAGAATTTTCATACATTATAAGAACAATAGATTCAAAAAGAATCCTTTTTATAATTCATCGTATTTTTCAAATTTACAACTATTAATATACTTAATTTGAATATTTATTCTTTATGAAAAGATAAATTTGATTTAAACAACAGAGTAAAACAATAATTAATGTAAATTCACAAAATTCGTGTGAGTAAATCTAGGATAAAATGGTGATAATTTTTTCTACATCTTGGTTGTTTTAACTTTGAAACTCGAAACCTAAATGTAGCCTTTATATATCTGCAGAAAAATACTTCATTTGTTTACCTAAAACTTCTTAATTTCTGCTAATATAAATAATTTAGTTGTGCGTAATTTTTATCTCAAGATATTCAAGCTGTAAATAAAGATCCTGAAAAAAACCATATTAAAGTTATATATTTACTAACGAGCTTGTAATTAACATTAAAAGAAAATTCATTCTTTAAGCCTTAACTCTATTAAACTATTCAAGTCAACAAATACCTAAATAAAAATTACAGATGAAAATAATAGCTTTTGAAAGAAAATATCCTATAAGGTTTTAAAACAATGTAGGAACCTGAATTATACATGTAAGTAGCATGTGGGAGTAAATAAGTAAAGAATGCAATAAAAATTTCGAGGAGGGCTTATTACCAGGGAAAAGAGGAGAACCAAATTGAAGTTTAAAGTAAAGTAAAAGGTGCACTTTTTAAGATGTACGCATTGTTCAGGCTCCCGCGTTTACCACGAATTCACGAATATTATTTTAACCTTACTGAATTTCTACTACCATCAAATATTTACTACTTTGTCTATTTGGATACAAAAGATACATCCGCAAGATAACAAATAAAGAAGGGTTCTGCGGAATTGTATTGTTGTTTTAATTTTTAAAAAATATTTCAATCCAATTTTAATCATTCTTTTACTGTTTTCCTGTCATTAAAATTTTTCTAAAATATCTTCAAAAATGGCTGGGAAAATGTTATTCCACAGAAACCTTAAAAAAAGGTTTACTTTTCCGAATGTCATTTTTTTTTGCATTCAAATAGATAAAATATCGATTTGAGGAAGGTAGTAATAACCCCATAAGATTAACATCAAGCTCACGAATTCAAAATAGTATCTAGGAAAAGGGTATTCAAAAAGCAATATACAGAAACATACTATATTTTAAAAACATAAATCTATTTTATTCGTTCAAACCGAAAAAAACAAATACTATATTTCCTCTTTCTGAACATAACTATTTATATTAGCTTCTGATGACTGCAAGATGCTTTGAAGTCACTTTTTAATGCATTATTTGGCCATTGTAATCCATTTTAATGAAGCAATAACACTTTTCTGTAAACGAAATAACCACTAGGTCCGTAAAATTGCGCGATCTTACGCCCTCCAATGTTTCGCAGTAAAAGTATTATGGCACTAGTGCTCTTTACCTTATAATAAAAGCTCTAGTGGTTGCTTAAGTCAAGAACGTTAGGAATCTGCTCGTTAAAAGGTAAACACACGGTCATCCTGTAAATTAATTTTCTCAAACGAGCTGTAAGAGCGTGAATTTCGAGAAAGATTTTCTTTTTAAATTAAGAAGCCTAAGTTTGAGAAAGTTTTATGAAACATTTCCCTCTAAACTATGCCTTGGTTCTTGAATGTAAGTTGAAGAATATCTAAATAGTTTCTGAAGTGTATATTCATGGTTTGATTATTACTATGAACTATACTATATTCGAAGTATACAGTTAGATGAAAGAAATCTTGTTAATTGAAATTTTAAAATTTTTAATTTCTTCGCGTTTTACCGAGATTGTTACTCTGATAAAATTTCGATAAAACGAATGTTTTAATAAAACAGGCTACTAACTTTTGAACTAAGAAATAAAAGCATATGAAATTAAATTTACGCAATAAGTTTCAATATTTACATTTCTACTCGGAATAATTTGCTCTTATATATTAAGATACTTAAACTTAAAACATAGTATTTTATTTTATGATTTTTCAATTCACTAAATTTCAGCTTTCCATTTAGATGTCTTAATTCGAATAAAGTTGAATTAAAGTATGACTACACTTCCTCTTCTTTACTTATTTTTTAAGATACTTTTGGTTTATTGAGCTATACTACTGAATTTAAAAGTAATGTATAATGTTATTTCCATTATGCTCTCTAACATTAAGATTAATATACGATAGTATTATAAAAAATTGGAGATTACTATTTGCCTTAAAATCAAATTATTTCATTTTAGAGTAAACATAAAAATAACAATTTTAATACTATTTAATATATATTTTACAAAGTGAAAATTTACACAAACATACCGAGACGTAACTAAAAATACATATCATAAAAAGAAAAATATTTTTATAGTTATTTTTTCATTTATAATACTTTTAAACAATTATTAAACACCTTATTCTTAGAAAGACCGCAGAAGTCTTAAAATTACAGTTTTTACTGAACTAATGTTCAGAAAATATTTCTTTCATTTGGAAGAGTCTAATATGTCTTATTAATCTGAAATCTAATCTGAATAAAATAAAATTCTATAATAAAAGTTTTATAATTCGCATTTTATCTAATCAGAATGAAAATAAAACAACAATAAAAATTGCAAGATTACGTATTTTATCCTATGTGAGTATAGAGCATGCTGTACATTAGTGTTCTGGTATGTAACGTAATAATGTATCTTAAAGGATTCGAAATCTTACTGAAAAATAAATTGCAGATATCTAACATTGAAGAAAATTTACAGCTGAACAATTATGCAAAATCAAAGAGAAAAAAATTATTATAAAAAATAAAGACCATTATATGTACACTAGAATACAAGTAAACAGAACAACTATCTCCAAGTAAACTGTTTGCAATTCTTAACTACTATACTCTCCAACTTATTCTTAACAAACCTCCAATAACTCAATTAAGTTTAAAATTATTAATATTGATCAATTAATAATAATTGTGTTTTTTTTAAAGTTACCCTAAAAATATTTTTAATTTCTGGAAAACATTTTTAAATGTAAAGTAATTACTATTTACAGCTGCATCAATATTAAAAATTAATATTTATTAAAATATTCTGTTGATCTATCTTATCAATTATATTATAATTATAGAAGAACTCGTTTATATTAAACTTTTTCCGAGTATATTGATTTACTGATATACGATTGTAAGATAGTCTGTTGTACTGTTTGTAATTCAATTATTTATTTCTCACATGTAAATTTATTCATATATTCTCCACGAAGCACTTTCATTCTTTACTAGGTGATGTAACAT
The DNA here is from genome assembly GCA_019974015.1 of Nephila pilipes. Classification (NCBI taxonomy): domain Eukaryota; kingdom Metazoa; phylum Arthropoda; class Arachnida; order Araneae; family Nephilidae; genus Nephila; species Nephila pilipes. The sequence continues at coordinate 209,437 of BMAW01047527.1, forward strand.
ACAAAATTTAATAGAAGATTTTTAAAAACTTCTTTTTAAAAATAAGAAATTCTTAAAATAAAAACTTTTGCTAATTAATTAATTCGGATGAGGGTATATATAGATATGTGTGTGTGTGTGTGTGTGTGTGTGTGTGTGTGTGTGTGTATGTGTGTAGCTTCGTAACATATTTTGTGAAATATTTAATTCTTCCTTTGCATTTCTTCAAAACTATTTCGTATTTCAAAAGGAGAAGAATGCTTCTGTGTGTGTGAATCCATAATCCAATATTTTACTTTGGGGAAGATGAAATGAATAGATGAGCAAAAAAAGAAATTTGAGAGTAATGACATACGTGTGGTAATACGACGCACTTGTAATTCATACAAATGCTGATTTAAATTCAATGGGTAGTAAAATTCAATTTTCATATAAATTAATATGAAAATATTTCCCTTTAATTTCATTGTAAATGGATAAAAGTAATTCTTTAATAACTCGCCTTCAATATTCACCTATATCTATTAAAAGTTTTATTTATAAATATAGCAGGAAAGAAAGAATTAAAGGCATTTATGATATCACAACTAATAATTCATTGTCAAAAATATTTAGTTTCTAAAAAATTCACGTAAGTTCTAAAAATATTTCAAGAATTTAATTACAAACGGCAGCATTAAACAAAAAGTTTTCCCTCATTTTGCAATAACGCCCAATTTCCCTTCCATAAATATTTATAAATATCCTACAGAATCAACCGGTATAATTTATTCTGACAACCAGACTTCTTAAAGAATTAGAAAAAATGATTTTGATCACTGTAAAGAAAAGTGTTTGAAAACTTTGAGATTATCGAAACAAAACTTGAACAAAAACGAAGAAAAATGTACCCCATAATTCGATAACATCCTCACACAAAACACCGTTTAGAAAATTAAACATAAATAACATTTCTGTTAATATATTTTCTTCGTGTAACATTCTAAAATCGACGTTCTACATGGTAACATATACGAAAACTATAACATTTTTGACATTTAGTTTTGTCAATAACCTATGCTTGAAAAATAAAAAGTACACACAGATTCAATATCTTGTATAAAATCAACGTAATCTAAAACACTTAAACTTATTTAAAGCAAGAAAAGTTTATTGCAAATGTGAAATATAACTCGAACTCATCAAATATTTAGTTAGTGAAAAAAAACTCTAAATCTGGAATTCTTTTACAGTTATGAGTAAATATGACACAACACAAAAAACTGTAAATAAACATTTTCGGAGTTAAAATAGATTTCCAAATGATTTTCAAATTCTTTGATAATTTTTAAAGAGAAGAGAAGTACATTAAAGAATTTTTTTTCGAAGGATTGAATGTAAATAAAATGTTTATATTGTCAACAAATATACACTACGAAAAGTCAAATGCTCTTGGATATCATTTTCCTCACATTGTACACTACATTTTCTTACAATAATTTCTTTACATATACGCTTACTATAAACTAATTAACCATGTAATTAAATATTTTACAGGTTTTTTTTTTTCAAAAACTCTCTGCAGAATTTTATATACGGAAAGACTAGTGAAAACTTCTTTCAGAAACTTCAGATTTAAATTACCATATGCCATAATTATCCAACACAATTTCACCCGTTCCAGCGAACCCTTATGGTCCACGAAACAGGGAAGAGTGAGCTAGATTATATAATTTTAATTAGTTTCACTCCTTGCTTAATCCCATTTTATCATTTATTAAAAATGTAGAAGTGCATCGTAAAACACTAAGTTTACAATAATTTTCCAGTTCCGATTTTTTAGAAATTTAATTTAACTCTTTAATTATTAGATTTGAAGTTTTAAGAGAAAAGCTTTCCTTTCATAGATTAAATTATTAAATACTGAAATCATAAATTAGTAGCCAGAGAAGGCAATTTATATTTATCACTAACTATTAATGGGTAATTTGAATCTATCAACTGATTTTCGAACATTCATTTGCATTTAGAAATATTTAAAGAGAAATACACCCATATACGCACGCACGCACACGCACGCACACACACACACACACACATATATATATATATATATGTGTGTGTGTGTGTGTGCGTGTGTGTGTGTTTCAGGTTCAGGGTTTTGATTTGTACTTTTTTCAGGAAGTAATGTTTTTGCCATTATTCAAATGTTTAGTGAGCTTAAGTTACATTGATCCCATATGTTTTTTGATGTGTATTTTTTTCTTTTTTTTTTTGTGGCCTTGATAGTCTAGTAGTTATGGCAGAGGACTGCGGTTTCCATCTAGGTGTAGGTTTGAGTCTCGCTGCCACCAAAGACCAATCGTGTAACCAGAGCTGATGCACTTTAAATCTGTCGAGGCCCAAACTCCTAACATAGGCATGGTGTGGAAGTTAGGAGATGAAATGCCAGCTCAGGTATCGTCTTAATCACTTCTTGTCAATATTTAAGCAAAAAATTTAACTCAGTGAAATTATCATGCATTTTTTACGCATGCCTCCAAAATTAAAATTTTAAACACTAACTGTGAAATTGATTAAATGTAACAGTTGGAAATTTATTTGACTGAAATCTAACATATATCCTCTCCGAATTTATGAGTCTCACCCCTAAACAGGGATGTTCAGAATCTAGTAAAATTCTGCGCACTTGCAGTGATAATTTTTCCATCAACGATCATACTATACATATTATTGGGAAAGCTTTTAATCTATGATTAAATGTAGCGGCAAAAAAAAGAAAATTTCTCTCCTACCCAACATGATAAATGACATGCTTTTCCGCTTTCATCTGTAGTCCCATGAGAAACACCTTAATTGATGATTTGATATATACCTTGCCAAGAAAAAAAAAACGCTCTGGACTTTCACATAGGAAAGAATAGGAAAGAAAGTTTTCATATGATCCATAATAATTTTTTTAGAAAAAAATGACGCGTTAGAGGATTGATATCCTTGAAAATTAAAGAAATTATAGATTATATAATTCAACAAAACTCCAAGTTCCGCCATAAAAAAATAATATGCATTAGTAAATATTGATTTGTATGTTAAACGAAATCACAATACGTAGTATAAAATTATAACAGAGAAATGACGAAATGCAGAAAATAATAGTAAAAAGATTAAATTATAGAGAAAGGCCTAGAACCAAAGTAAAGAATAATAATTTGCAGATAATAAGAACTTTCAACACCCATGCATTTTTGATTGTTCATTGTTGAGAGAGTTAAAATGAAACATGTCATACACAAACTGGTACTAAAATCGAAATTCTGAAATTTTAAAAATAAAATGGAATATATTGTAAGCAATACTTCAAATTTCAAAATATATCTTCTTCCATAAAATAGCGCAGTATAATTTGACTAAAAAACATTAATTGTATTTATTATTTAATTTATTTCTAAAATAATTAGAATTTTTAAGTAGTCATCTTATATTTTGGTAATATGAAAAAAGAATACTTTCCGTAATCACATTAATTTTTATTCTTGACTTTGGTTCTAATAGTTGGATATTTTTTCATTTAATTCCTTTTATAAGATTAATACATTTTTATTTCATATTGTCAAAACTAATTAATATCAACTTTTCATTACAATGTGTGTTTCGAAAGCAGTACAATTCACTTCCAATGTAATCCCAATTATAATATTTTTTATTATAGATTTCTCATTTTTAAAACATACCAATAGTTTTTAGTTTATGATATCTCTTACATATGCAACTTTTCTTTAATTCTTCTGAAGTGTTGCAGAAAAAGTTAATGCACTTTTTTTAACTCAAAAACGCATTTGTCTTCTCTTTGATAAATATGAATTTTATTCACCACTCAATTTTCTACAGAAAATAAGATTAAATCTATCAATGAGAAATAATCTTTATCCTATTAACAAAGTCTCTCAGTTTGTAGCCACAAGGACAAAGGACAATACAGTCGCATTTTTCTTTTTTGAACGTAACTGACATTATCTTCCTTCAGCATGCAGGAACAGAGGAAATAATCCGTTAATTGAAATTCTATTTTCTTTTTTTTTATCAAAACCAATTTCCTCAGTTTGTATATTTGAGAAAAAATACTGATAAGGCAACATATTTGGAGCCTTAAACATATAATTATAAAAAAAAACAGTACCGAGAAATCTCATTATGATAACATTAAACAAATATCTGAGATAAACGTAGAGACTTTATAAAATTATGATAAAAATTTCTACGGATTTAGATATTTTCCTTTCACTTTAAACGTATTATATTCAAATCAAACAAACATATCTGGTTTAATATAACTTATATGGTTTTAAATATAAAGGTTTAATAGACATACAAAATATCGTTACTTTTAATCTTTATACTTGAATAAAATTATTGAGCTTTGTTATTTTTTTTTGAAAAATTGAAACAAAATTGCGAAATTTGCATGCAGACCTTATAATATTTTTATAATATCGGATAATTTGAAAATAAAAAACAACTAATAAGCCTGAATGTGTTTAATATATTCAAAAATAAAATTAAGAACTGTTAGAAATATGTATGATCTGCAATTGGATTTGAACGTATATTAGAGCTAGGCCTGTACAAACAATATTTCACCGATTAAACATTTCTTCGAATTATCAAAAGGCGTCACCCCCAAACCTTCTAGTTGTTTACTTTTACACCCACAAAACTGTTCAGGTGTGAGAAATATGCATATATAAACAATAGTTGTCGAACAGATTTCAATCATTCTTGGACGTCGAACAGATTATGCCGCGAAATTTTTTAAATGTTATTTATTTTTGATGATTTCTCAAAAATTCTTTAAAAAGTTTAATTGATTATTTAACTAAAATTACACACACGAAATATGAGTTTTTAAGTTTTAGTAATTTTTAGAGATTTTTACAAGAAAAGTTTAAAATTCTTTAAATTAATCATTTTATTGAAATATTTAATTATTGTAATATATATTCAAATTCTTTCTACAATATATTTTGTTTTTTTTCCTCGTAAATTTCTTAAAATATATCGATGAATCTGTAACTGAATCAACTCAGCGTTCCTACTTTTTTCAAAATATTTTTTGTCCTAAAAGTGAAATCTAAGATATCAAGACAAATTCGATTTCTTAATGTTATTATTTTGTTGATGCCATTATAATGTTAAAGCCGTATAGTTTTAAAAGAAATGTAGTTAAGTCTCTCAAAACTGGAAAATGTTGTTAAGTTTCTTAAAATTGGAAGTTGTAAAACTCATAAAATTATAGAATAATAACTTTCGAATTAAATTCCCGTCTAACAAACATTATTCAAAATAGTTCACAAAGTTGAAATATTATTCCCCCTGGTGACTGAACGCCTAGAAATGGCCAATTTTTCAGAAAAATTAGAGAGAGGTAAATTTATTTTTTTTCATAATAATAATAGATTATGTATGGTTGAAAATATAAAATTAAGAAGCGTGATTATCATATGAAAAACCAAAAAATTAATTCACAAAGTAGCAAAATAATACATTTAGTAGCGTATGGTTTAAAAAGCATCACTGGCTGTTCACGTAACAACTGTTTAGTCTTGTTGTGTATGCGCGCACGCCAATTTACAACGCTGTCTTTAAGTCACGTACTGATAGTTTTATGATATTTATGCAAAAAAAAAAAAAAAAAAAAAAAAAATCGCTGTCGGTTTTTTTTTGTCGGTCATTTACTGTGGTCTAATAGAACCGAATATTCTTTGGGCTCAGAACTAAATCACTGTATGAATAAAAATCGGATGTATAAGCAAGCTCTTAAATGAATTCATCTTCGCTTATGAACTTTAATTATTTTTAAAAATAATACTTTTTATATGTTGTGACAATCGATAATATCTATAAGGCAATTTATATGATCTTTTTTGGTCTATTACAAACAAAAAAAAAAACACAAATTTTTGATAAACTAATATAACACCTCCTGAATGCATCATTAGCATATTCCTTCAAATACAAATGTACAAAATAATAGTTAAATGCAGTTTTCTTAAGAATCCTCCAGCAACATCAAAATGACCAATAGATATTTTTAAGCTTCTTAATTTATAGCCCTTTCCAAGAAATATATCAACAGAATAAAAAACTAGTATCAAATATTAATACTTTTCTTCCTATTTTCAAAGCCGAAATCATTCTGAAAACACACCTGTAATTTCTTAATTATAATTTTAAAGAAAACTGGTTTATATTTTAGTAATGCAGGAAGAAAGCCGTAATTAAGTAATTTTGTGATGGACAAAACATTTCTGAAATATTTTACAATCTACCAATTAATATGGCACAAAATACAAGAAGCATACAGAATTATAATATCGTGCAGTAAGTCAACAATGGCATTATTCTGGTAGACCAATACCTTAACCCACTCGGCCATGGTTTGATCTTTATTTAATAATTTATTCATATCACAGTGAAACACCATACATGCCAATGATAATGCGGGATCAAGTACCCTTGTGCTAGCACTGAGGCCCTTCTAAATTGCAGACACGCGCGATATAATGGAGAAGGAAAGTAAATGCTTGGCTGGTTTATTCTGCTAAGGACCGGGAACTCACTCCACTTCTCATAAGCTGAGGACTGTTATCTGATACATTTTGTCTAGTCTTTGGTTCGCGAAGTAGATAATATTATTGCGATTAGGTATGTAATTTGCTCCTGAAATTTCAGGTATAATTTAATCGTAACTGGAACACATTGTTACAAAATTTCTAAAATTAAATTTTTTGCACCTTTTTAAAATTTTTAGAGATTCCTCAGATTTTTCTATTTATTTAAAATTATTGTCACATATTATAAGAAATGTGAATAACTTCTGTGATTGTAACTATACTGCTTCGAAATGAAAATTAGAGCGAAAATTCGAACATAAGAAGGAATGAAAATCCCATTTATTAAACGATTTTCAGTAAGTGATAACTGAAACTCAATTTTCTTTCCAAAGATCTCGTTAAAAAGACAAGAAATTAACTAATATTCAAAATTAAGTTAATTATTAGATTCACTTTGAATTTAACTGGATATTTTATAATTAATTAACTTAAAAAGAGATCTTAATTGTTTTAGCAAAAAGATTGATATAAATCATTTTAATTTTAAAAAAAAAGTTCATTGTTTTTCACGTGATAGTTAACAGACATAAAATATGTTAATGATTTTATTAAATAAATAATACTATGCAAAACCTTATGAAAAGTACTTTGACTTTATTAATCACTAGGTAATGAAATCGACAGATAATCATCTGGATAAATACATATAATACACGAAAAATTATTTACCTTAGCTTTACAATTTTAGAGACCAATTAAACCAATTATTACCGATTTTTTAGAATTGATAATAGAAATAAACAGATAGAAATGCAAGAACAAATGGAATATTAGTGCAATTAATTTTCTAATGCGAGAGTAAATAACAAAACGTTCGTGGAATGATATACTAATTGTTCTTTCAACTTAATTAGACCCTTATAATTGTTTTTAATTAAGGAACTGGGCCCCAAAACCATGCATCAGTTACCGATAGGCTTTAATTTGTGACTCAAAACTACCAGGTTTGACTTTTGGTATAATTTGCTTGTTGTACGTTATATTTGATGAAATCTTAAATCTTCACAATTAAAAATAGAAGTTTCTAGAAAATACATGGAAACCTAGATGTAGTTTTCAAATGTTTTGAAAATTGCTTCTAACTTACGCATTATCCTTATTATGTTACAACAGATCAAAATACTTCAAGTATTCTTCAACTAATGTATTGATTTAGATCTAATGTGATGCTATAAAGTTTTATAAAAGTTCAAGTACCATTACTTTACTTTGACAAATGATACGATTTTACAGTATGTGATCGGAGTGGTCAAGCCTATGTAGATTTATATATAGATAAAAATATTTAGAAGTAACTGTTAATTGCCCATTGACTGTACAAACTTGAAAATTAATCCCGTGCAATACAAAGACGCTTTTCGATGATAATTTTTTAAAGTTAAAAATAGTGAAGTAGAAAATAATCAGAAACTTTGCTTCTAGCAATCGACATTTTGGGCACATTTTACGTATAGAGATTTTATCAGTATGCATAAAAATGCATTTCTATTCTTAAAAAATGTTATAGTTCATCATAATCAGCAAAAAGAAATATTGAGAAATTTATCTTAAACCCTTTATACTTTAAACCCGATTCATGAAAATACTATTGCTAAACAACTCTCAATTAACAAAAAACCTCAGAGTTACTAGAAATACACCTTAATTTGTTGAGAGTTGTTTTTAAAACTCTGAATTAACATCTTTGCAAGTTATATGTACTTATCGCAAAGGCGAGTATCAAACTATGTATTTTCCACAAAGGCAAGTATCAAACTATGTACTTTTCACAAAGGCAAGTCTCAAACTAGGTACTTTTCACTAAGGCAAGTTTTTTCTAAGTGTATAAGCAAGTGATTTATATTTACCCCAATATATTAAACAAAAAGAATTAATTCAAATGTTTCATATGAGAAAACGTGTCATAATTAAAAAAAAACCCGATTAATTTAAAATCCAAAATAAAAGATAGTCGCAACTTCATCATCAATTTAGGAGAAGAATTTATCGCAGTTTGATAATTTTCTCTTGTCAGAGATTCTATTTCAAGCAAAACCAACATCCGTAAAAATGGGGAAAATGCTGTATGAAATTTAAATCAAGATTAACGCCAGGAAGTAATTATTCGATGAAGGGTAGTTGTACACACCAGCCCTTATCACATTTTGAAAATAAGTAACTTTACTTTTATGTCTCAGTAAAAAATATTTTAAATAAAAGATTTTGTGAGAAAAGTTCTGCAAAATTAGGAAATAAAAAGCCATTCATATATAATCCCTTTTTGAATTATAATCACATTCACTTTTATCCGCGTAAGGTACAGGCTTATTCCGTGTCTGGCAGATACTTATCACAGTTGGAAATCACCTCCATTCTTTCCTCATTTGTTCTCGGGACATTTCAATTTTCTTTTCGTCTCGGAATAATGAAAAATGATTCCTATTATTTTGGAGAGCATTTTGGTTAAAAAAAATTTGCGTGCCTGGCAGTTGTCCAAAGATCAGAGTCGTTAGTTAAGATTTGGGTAAGAAAAAAACTACTGCTGTTGAAAAAAGAGGAGATGCAGAAAAGTGGAGCTTAATGTCCCTATTAAGATGTCAGAATTTACATCAAAATATAACAAGTGTAATTACACTGTATTTAGTAGGGTTCAAAGATAAATAGAGATAATTTTTCAGTTAGAGTTTGAAACGACTGAACTAATAAACAATAATATGAGATCCTAGTTTGTCAAAAAAAAATGCTTAAAATTTATTTAAATTAAGGGAAAATACAAGAAATTTTCCCAGGAAACTGTAATGGATATAACTTCAAAATGTTTCAGCTCTATACCAAAAAATTATCTAGTGATTAATCTATATGTTAATGATTCAGATTTATGCTGTTAATTTTATAGGTATAAGAGATAAATAATATAATAATAACATAATAAAAATAGATCAAATTTTGAATCTAAAACAGCAAGTATTTAATATTTATCGTTATGAGTACAAAAAAACAGTTAAATTATTGTATTTTTTATCGTATATTTTTAATTGTTTTTCGCTGCATTTTTGAGACATACTTAAATATTAGAAATAATAAGCATCATTTATTGATCGTTTTATTAAAGTCACATACAGAAGCAACACGAGAACTATTAATGATGGACTTTTTAATTTTGAGCCTCGGTGAAGTGACGAAGACGTCACCTGAGTAGACACCTATCTCTCCAAACTTCTACATCACGCCAATAGGAAGACCTGGGACCTTTATCAGATTCAACGTGCATCACTCCCACTACACGGAGCTTTTTTAGTGGCATCAGGGCTCGAATCCACGACTACACAAAAACAGCGACTGTGACTATTAAGCTGCAGCGGCCACAATAAGGAATAAACAACTATCAGTAAACAGCAGTTATTCTAGGTCTATTACGTAATTCTTGAAGAGTTAATAAGATACTAGAACATATACCTTACTTCAAATGTCTCAGATAAGCAGCAATGGATGATCAAGGACAATTTAATATTTAAAATATCAATAATTATCAATCATATTAAATGTAGCATTGTGTATAAGAATATCACTCATTCAAATAAAACAAAAATAAAAAAATGAAGTTAGTTTAAACGTTTATATATATATATATATTAGCTAACATATAACTTAAAAGATACACCTGGTATCGGAAATTTATTAATCAAGTATAAGACATAATAAAAAAGAACAACTTTGGAGTAAAATCTATCATCAGTAAAAGCATACAGGGAAATGGCCACATAATTCCCTGGTTAGTTGCACAACGAGGACGATAACTTTAGTATTCCGGGATATCTTCTAGTCATCCAGGATGAAATCCGTAAGTTCTGGCCATTGACGGAGAGAAGGAAATCCGGACAGGTCTAGGAGGGAAATAACGTTAGATAGTAGGTGAAGGACAGTAGTCAGATCACCAAAGCAAACTAATTCTTATCCTCTTCTTTTGTGTTCTTCTGGTGGCTGCACGTGTACGTATACCAATATCACAGGTGCCCAAGCACTCGTAATTTTTGTTCTTAAGTGCCGCCTCATGGAATGGTGAGAGGGTTACGAGTGATTTGAAGGAGGCCGCCACACACTACTGATATATAATTATAATCAAACAACTTATCATATATAAAGCATCCAAACGACATTTATTCAATCAGAGGTAAAGCCTGTTGTTTCACATTATTAGAAACAAATCTGACTGGACGTACAGCTCCCTCTCTTACCTTTTAAATATTCCCTTTGTATCTATATGATCTCCAAAAACACCCATTTCATGAAATATTTCTTAATTTTGTAATAATGGCGTCTTTACAGTCTTTAAATCATAGTTAAAAATACTGTTACAATACGTCCCATTTAAATAATTTTGTTAAAATATATAATTAAAAATTAAAACCATACTTTATTTCTAGTAATAATAATTTAATTTTAATATCAAGGTTGTACAATTCGCATCGGCCCAAGATTAAATAAATTAATTTAGAGTGAAGAGTGAATTGGTTATTCATCTGAAACTCTGAAAAAACTGCTGTTATAAAATATGGTCTTTACATTATAGTAAATAACGCTTTCACAATATATTACACATATGTTTGTTAAAAATAACCATAGAATCTAACTTGTGTAATTTTTGTTAAAAATGTTAGAAAATTTCATTGAAAATCATTGCTGAAAACATTAGATATTTCCTTGTTACGTAACAGTTACAAAATTTTGACTTTTTATTTTAGAAATATAACAAAAGAATATCATTGCTTAAAGTATTGTTATAAAACATAAACAATGGAAGTTTTGGAATGAATGTCAATACTGTTCGCAATAAAAATTTGATAAGGAATATGCTATAAATAGATACATTTTTTAAATAATTTATCGAAAATATTTTTTTCTTGAATATAAAACAGTATATAGAATGACACAATTTATAAGAGAGTTTAAATGATTCAATTCATGAACAGTTGAAGAGTATGAAAATTCTCGCTGATAGTGCAGTTTATTAATTAAATAAAATGCATCATGATATTCCTTTATTTTTGATTTCTCTTACTCCAAATGGACCAGTCGGTCATTTTGTCTCGAATAGACTACGGATGTATAGTATATGGATCTGCTTGTAACTCTACCTTACAAAAACTTAACCTCGTCCACTCCATTGACCTGAGAATCTTCTGCGACGCGTTTCAAACATCTCCTACGTAGTCTCTTTGTTGAGTGCTACCAGTTAGCATTGGCTCTGCCGATCGTAAGAACTGTCTCTCAACTATTATTTCAGAATTTAATCCGTACTCTCTTACCCATAATATCAGTCCATCTTTGCGAAGATGGTACGAAGATCGTTTGTCTAGCATCCGTCCATTCTCCGAAAGGATGAGTCATTTGAAGGAGGTACTCAGTCTATATAGCGTAAGTGTCCAACAGCGGAATTTCTTTAAATTTCCACTTTAGTATTTCCAAGTTTTAAATACCTAAGCCCATTTGCTTGATACAGTAAGTGTAAGCCTCTAATCCTTTTCCAATGCCTCTTTTATTTCCACCGCTGTCAGTATGCTGATTTTATTTCCATACACACAGAAGGCTCGAAAGGGACAGGATACATCAGCTGTGGCGTCTTATCCAATGAAGTTAACGTACCGTTAGTGATTAGACACTTCTTGCAATATCCATACGGCCGAAAATATCGCCATTTACTGTGCCCTTCGCAGTCGGTTAAAAACTCTAATCCTCGTAAGTTCGTTGTATATACTGACAGCATGAATGCATTGAAAACTCTAGAAAATCTGGATGATCAGGTCACCCTGTGGTGACTGATATCGCATAAATCACAATACATTTGTATAGCAAATGCTATAACGTAAGAGCTTATTGGATACCTAGCTATGTAGGAATTTTAGGCAATGAACAAGCGGACTCGGCTCCACGATCGGATACGAATTCTCTGAAATTAGCCGTCTAACTTTCTGACATGAAAAGTATCATTTTAAAAGTGATTAAAGCGACATGGCATGAAACGTGGAGTCTCCAGACTCACAATAAGCTTCATTAGATGAAGCCTGAATTTGAAGCATGAAGCATGGAAGTTAGAATGAGAAGAGCGGATATCAAGTCGATTCTCCAAGTTGATTTCTAAATCACATTTAAGATTTTAACCCTTGTACATTTATTAGCAATCAAACTAATATTTCCCAAACTATTTTTTATTAAAATATTTTTAATCACTAATTATTTTAACCAATTAGGATTTTTTTTGTCTGAATTTTATTTTTACTTTTTTAATTTGAAAAATGTATAGCTTTTAGTCTTATCAACAAATATGTGGGACAAATTAGTACGACTTGGCTCCTGCATTATAAGCACAGAATCAATCAATCGATACTTTATTTTTGTTTAATAAAACATATTATACCTAAGCACTAATATAATCGCCATGTAAATTAATAAAACAGTTTGAAGCCTTTATAATATTCTTGGCGAACGCATAAAATTTTATATTAATAAAATGTGAAACATAAGATCTTATGAAATATAAAAATACTAAAAGTTTCTATAGTTAATAATTAATTATAATTAATTAAATTAATAGTAAAGATTTTAATTGTTTAAAATGACAAACATAAAACAATTTTAAACTGATTATTGATTCATTTAAAAAAATATTTTGACTACAATTAGTAAGATGCTTAGATAAAATGTCAATGATTACAATGAAACTTCCAACTACCCATATTTAAAGAGATAAGCGTCCAATTTCAGCAATATATATCCATGTAACCACCCTCATAATAGAATCCATGCTATATTAATTATGATCAACAGAGCTAGATGAGAAGAAATTAGTATTGTGATGCCAACAAGAACCAAGTGGCTTCTGATGTATAGCATTTTGATTAATTGCTCGGAGCATGACTGGTATTTCATTGAGGATACTCTATCTAGACAGTAAGTGATGCATTGCATACATGCAAATTACTGATCACTCCACATTCTGTCATTGATTGGAACTGAATGTGGGTTAACTGGAGAACGTAATGCATCAACGGTTAGCCTAGGCTTTTCGAATTAAGATTCAATAATCCTTCTCATCTGTAAGGATTAGATTAAAGACAGTTATTTGAAGATGAGAGAGAATTAAGTGAGATCACTTGAAGCAGAAGGGAAACATATCTCGCGTGTACGTATTTATAATTATTAATATTATAAGAATTTTACATTCTGTAAACTATATTTTTAAAAAATAGAACTGTTATTCACCTACTATTTCCATAATCTTTATGAATACATTTAGTTATGATGTATGCAACATATATGAATCCATTTTTCACTTCATTATAGAATTTTTAAAATGAAGTTTTAAAAGATTCATAAAAAATCTTTAGAAAAAAGATTGAAAAGAATTTCAACATGGGTGATAATACATTTTTGGGAAATTAAAAATAGATCTGTTCAAAACAGAATGTTTTTATTGATGTGGGAGAAGTGTTGCATCTAATTTTTTAATTTTCTTAACTCAGAGCTTGGAAATCTTAATTATGCTTCAGTAAAACGGAGTATTATCAGAATTGAAAATAATATGTATAGATAGCTAACAATATATATATATATATATATATATATATATATACTCATATATATATAACCTTTCAATGTGTGTGTGTGTGTGTGTGTGTGTGTGTATAAATGTAGAAATAAGTAAAATTTTGCATAAGAGAAAGAGAAGAGCATAAAACGAAATAATACTTCGAATCAAAATTGAAAATTAACACTGTACATTTTTTTATGAAAAATTATCAGTTAGTCGATAACAATTATTAGTAAATTACATTTACATTCCTCATTTACAACACTCTTATACTGGTAACATATGCAGATAAACCCGAGTATTATTGGTACATGTATAAACTGCTCTGAAAGGGATGTAATTATATAAAATAATTATTCCATTTCGAAAAGAAATTGCATAATTATAAAACAATTCACATTCAAATCTTAAATAAAGAATAAAAATTTATTTGATACAATTACATTGAATATATATATATTCCCTTACAATAATTTCGTAATTAGGTCTTACAAATTTAATTTATAATCAACTAATAAGGAACAATGGATATTATTGAAGAATTTTTTGCTAATAGACCTTTCACTCTAGTCTAAAATCTTCTCTTCTAAGTACTACAATCATTTAAAGCATCTTTTTCAATAGCTAGCAAAATAAATGTATCCCAGAAATTCTTTTTCTCATGACATATATTTTACTGTCATATACCACATATTTATTTTTCGGCACTAACTGAAAAAATGATAGTTTTATACCTTAATGAATACATAAATTTAAAAATGTAAATTAGCACCTTCTAACATTTCAGAGGCTAAAATCAAGGCATTTAAGCGAAAATTACGAAGACAATTATTAAAATAAATTTTGATTTCTAATCCCAGAGTTAGAATAAAATACAGCTTAACCGTCGACCGTTGACAATCTCTCTATCTTTCACTCTCTCTAAGCAAGATTATTTTAATAAACCTAATCAAACAATCCACAGGCGCGCGGCAGAACAACCAATCCAATATCTATGGAAATTTTGAAATTGCTTGGGCGGGGAGGCAAACTGAGCAAGCCTAAAGAGAAAAAAAAACTTACTTCTCTTTAAATACTACCTAATGACAGAAGAGAACTGACGGCCAACCTTTTCCAGATCTATCCAGACTCACGCAGCAGCCTGCCTATTCATTTCCCTCCCTATCGACAAAGATAGGTTCGATCGTTCGATCTGAAGTCCTCCCCTATGCTTCCCCGGACATTTCTCCCATCCTACCCATAGATAGATATATTTTTTTTCTTGTACCTTTCACTGCTTCTGAGCTCAGGTGACGCAAACTGTCACGGCTGTTTGCGGTCGTCACGTCATGGCTAAAAGTCTCTGTCTGTCCTCCAAGCTACTTAATAATGGATGATCATGAGAAAGGTTCGTGCTACCTTAATGCATGAAGTAAAGTACTTTTTGTTTCGTATATTAAGTAAAGAGTTAAACGGAACGGTTGGATATTACGTGAGGAAATGTGTCAGTTATTGAAGGGCATGCTTAATATTAGAAGGCAGAAAATTTCTCTGTCACAAATAGTAATTTATGTCATTATGCGGAAGAATAAAGATGTCTAATGGGGACAATTTTCCGTAAAAATTGAAAACGTTGATTATAAATTGATTATTAAACATTAAACGCTTTAAATAATGCCTTCAGGGATTGAATATTTATTAATCAATAATATTAACGAGTTTGTTTCTAAATATTATATGAGGAAAAATCTGTTAAATTCCAATAAGTGTTAGAAACAGGAATTTTATGGGCATTTTTTTGTTAGAAATTCTTTTTCTAATGATGGAATTTTGCTTACATGTTATATCTAAGTGGATAAAACATTATATATAACAAATCAAGGAAGCAAAGATATATTTTTGTTATTTAATATTTTCATGAAGAAATTATCTATCAAATGTTGAATAAATAATTAAATGAAAGGACATGTTTCTAAACTATAAATGAGAAATAGAATTTTGAAAATGTATTAATTAAAAAAATCAAACTTATTGAACTCATCGCTTAAAACCTGATAACGTACGCTACATTAGCAGTGATATAAATATGTTAAAGCAATAAATTTTTGAAAAGTGCTGAGAAAATAAAACACAGAAAAGATTTTTTTTTTTACAATTACTGTAATATTGAAACTGTTTATAATTATAATATAATATATAAAAAAGCATATATATATTCCATTAAGGAGAAATTTATAACAATAATGTTCTTAATAACTGTATTTAAATTAAAACTAAATAAAATTATTCAAAAATTCCGAAGGAGAAAAAATTATTTTAAGCCTATCTGTTTCACCTGTTACTAAGATTTTGAAATTTCTCGAATACATTGAGCTAAAAACTATCAGATAAGAAAAAAAAAATAAAGCAGAATTGTTTCTGTCATTTTAAGATTCAACTCTTTATACTAAAGTACATTTAACATAAATTAGATCTAACGCTTAGTAGCTATGGACTGTGGTTTAAAATAAATCAATTAAGAATTCACTTTTTAAGTGTAATTAAAAAATGGAATTACAAATGTATTTTAGTCTTCCTAATATTTTTTTAAACTTTTTCTAATTCAATCATTTTTAATTGTATAAAAGGTTTGCATCAGAAACAATGACTTCATAAGATCACCATTTCACATATCAACAACTTAGACTATTGAGAATAATCGGCATTACATTTTATTGTAATTTAAATAAATGAATGATATATATTAGAAATTAAATTAAAAGTGTCATTATTTATTTTTCCTTTGACACACACACACACACACACACACACACACACACACACACACACACACACACACACACATATATATATATATGAGAGAGAGATTTCTACTTTTGCACTATAAGATGAACTTGGCTCAATTTTAAAATGCTCGATTTTAAGGTACTTCTAAATATATTCGAAGAATTAAAAATACCTCGAAAAAAATAATTCATGTAAAATGTCCAGATACACAGCAAGAATTACAATTAGTATTGACATTTTCTATCAATAATTTCTTCTTAAAAATTTCTGAAGTATGTGATAAAAAAAAGTTAGCTTCGTAGAAATGTATTGATCCTCTTTACCTCGCAGTATTTAATTTAAAAGAAAAGAAAAATTCTTCATTTGAGGTCTTCGAAATTTTATTTATTTTTGTATTTTTTTCCATATAAAAAGTGTTTTTACTTTCACTTTCAGATAAAATCCTTTTTCACCTTCTTTCACTTCATTAAAATCCACTTACATTTTCCGTTAAGTTTATTTAAAAGTAAAGAAAAAATTTCCAACTTTTTTTTTTGCCTTACAGCTTCTTTAAAATTATTTAAAATAAGGTAAATCATTACTGTTAGGTTAAAAAATATTTTTATATTCCTTAAGTTATATACATTTTTATATTAGGTTATATATATTTTTAACTAGTTATAAATTATATTAATGACGAGTTATGGACGACAGTTCACACAAGATATGGAATTCAGTTAAAACATGACATTTGTGACTAATTAAAATTTTCACATATCCAATTAAACCAATTCTAAAATAACATAATGACGTGTGTTAGAATAATGTTTTTAATGATATGAAGTGTTTTATTTAAGTTTAATATAATTCTTATTATACAGGTTTAATAGAATTCTGAATATGTTGGAACAAAAATTGTTTCAAAAAATAATTTTGCTCAGATTCTCAGATTAAAGTACCACCAAAAGTCTAGCTTTAGTTGTAAATTATCTAATTCCAAAGAATAACTAAAGTACAATGTATTTAATTATTAATTTGAATGTTATTGTCAAATATGGATGTTAATTACAGACTCTCGTGGTAATCTAACAGGTATCAAACAAGAGCACCACTGAATTATCGCTGTATTATTGGAAAGTCACTAATAATAATGGACTTAAACTGCAAAAGCTCTAAATTATTGCAAAACTTTTTATACAATACATGAAAATAAAATATCAGACATATAAAATAACTAAATCTACAAAAACTGTATTGTTTTTTTTGTAGTGATAGTTTATATTATGCTATTGAAGTAAAGCAATAAAATTATTTTCTGTGCAATAATTTTCCTACGTATTAACTCCGGATTACTGAAAGGATGGATGGATGAGGTGCCGATTTATCGAGGGGATACTATAATGTACTTTGTATTATTTTGAAACAGAAATATGAATTCCTATTTTACCCAAATTATTTTATTCCAAATCTTATTATTTGACTTTTAATAATCGCATTTAAATAAATCTCCGAATAATTTCAAAATGTAGGAATGTTTTTAGGAACTTAAAATATATTCGTTTCTTCTAATATGTATATTTATCAAATAATAAAGTGTATTACTGTATGTTCCTGTGATAAGTAAATATTTTAAAGCATAATAAATAAAATTGCTCTTATATTAACTTTAAATGATTAGTATATAACATATCTGCATTTCATTTTAGATCTAAAAACTCCCTTTTTCTTCCTAAACATATTTAGTTCAAAATTACATCGTATTTCTTTCTTATTGCAAGAATTGTTTATTACTAAGATTATTATATAGAGAAAACTATGTTGCTTAATGTAGTTGATAGTTTTCGGCAGCTAATTGTACAAAATGAAAATAATTATGAAACCTACCAAGCAACTAAATCATAACCGACAGATATAAAATCTTAATTTTGTGAGTATTAAGGTTTAATGTAAGTTCTCTGCCTTTTGAAAATTTTAAATGGGCAGAACATATGCATGAAGTAAGAACTAAAATACTTAATTTCTTTACAAAAGGATTTCTCAAATTCTTCGCTTTTAGAAATAACACAAACATGACTCATCTCGAGTTAAACAGAAAAATTAAAAATTGCAAAGTAACATAATTAATTATGCATATGAATAAATCATGAAGCTAAGCTACCTAAGTGTCGTAAACTGACAAAACAGCCTCTTATCTAGGCTATGTTTAAGAATGTTGTTACATAGTCAACTAAAAATTTAGTTCCTTTCAACTTTATTAACATCGGGATATAAAAAAATAATGACAGTGATATATATAAAATTGACCATGAAATAATAAAACCACAATATGCTATTGACATCGGTGCATTTTTTTGTTGGAAAAATTCCAGGTTGAGACTTGTTCTACATAAATCGAAGAATGTATCACTTTGTTCCCAGAAAATTGAAATTTAAAAAAAAAAAGTAAATGTTTCAATAACTTAACAAAATATATTAAGTATAGTTTTAATCTGACTTTATATTACATTTATTAGAAGCAGTATAAAATTATATAAATAAAATTAAGTACGTTTCCAAAAATGTGGACATATATTTTATTACAAAAACGGGTTTTTAGTTTCTGTTCATGATAACATTATCAAATACTAAAAATTGAAACTCGTAAGAATTTTTTCCGAATTTTATTACGTTCAACCATGTATGAAAATATCGAAGCGTTTTTCAAAAAATTAATAATATTTGTTGCTATTCCACATAAGGCTTTTAAAAATTAATATATTAAACAATATCTTCGCAAATGTGTTAAATAAATGCACAAGAAAATTGAAGTATAGTTTCAAAAAAACTACTTCTGAGCAAGAGCATGTATGAAATAATTTTAAGTATTTGTGAGATTACGGTTTGGTGTGTTCTTTTTGCTATGGAACAGGAGTTCGTTTCTAGAGAAATAAATATTAAATTTCTTTCTTCTGTGCACCGAGGATCGAAACATCTGCAAACATGAATTATTTTTTTGAAATTCTGTTTAAATAAACTGACCCTGGTTATTTGTTGAAACCTTAATAATAACTACAAATAAATATTTGATTCAGAGCAATTAAATTCAAAAAATATTTTGCATTTAAATTGAAACTATTATAAACGCACTGTTAAATTAGAACAATAAAATTTCAAAATTTCTTCTTATTTTAACAAGACAACTTTTCTTCTTTAATTTTGAAAAAAAATACCATTATAATCTTAGAAGTTACTCATCTGAAAACAATATATAAATATAATTACTGTTATATTGAGTATGACAATTTTAAATCATGTATAAATACTTCTCAAGAATGACAATGAAGTAAATAAATAAGAAACACGAAAAAAAGAACTGAAAAGTAAAGTAATCTCAAGAAACAAAAAGAAAAAAGAAAAAAAAAACAAATTTTTTAACAATAGGCAATGATTTTCAGACATTAAAATGTCTGTTAAAATTGCCGTATGTAGTATGATTATTTAATTTATGTTTAAATATTATTCTTCTATTTGACTATTTTATTCAAATTGTTTTACTATAAGAATAAATTTATAGTAAGCACTTATTGCAACTGTAACTGTGGTAATTATAACTCTGAAGATTCTATTGGGAACGATTAAATAAAACATGTTTGATCTGGCATTATACATTCATCATCAAAAGTAAATTTATCAAATTCAGATTTATCAAATTCGTGATTTATCTCTTCACTCAGGACCCTTTAAAACATTCTCCCAAAGCACGTAATTCGTATTTTAACTATTATGTTAAGGTTTAATTTATCGATTTGAAGCTTAGAATGCCTTTGAGAAGAACATAATAGCCATTTGAACTGTTGGACGCGTTTAAGAAGGATCGTATTCTAGGAATGCACGCTGGAGGATGGTCATTACATCGGTTTGCGTATCCTATTGGTCCCTCAGATGTTATAGTGTCATGTTGATGGTAGAATTGGATACAAAGAAGTTATTGGCCACTACAAGTAAGATTACTAATTATTGTTAGTTTGTATCAGAGCCAATTTGATGACCCAAAGGAAGTTAGTGAAATTTTTTGTCCAAAGGATGGTCATTTTTTTTCTGAATATCCAACCCGGTCCTCTATTACAACAAGACAACGTTCATGTTCATACCGCTGCTATTTCAAGAGTTTGCCTCTCGGCTATAGATACTATGACGTCGTCAGTAGCAGCGTCAGACCTATTACCCACAGAAACTTTGTAGGATGCTATAATTCGCTAGGTTGCGACTTCACTGCTATCACAAAATTTGCAAAATCTACATGAGGAAGTTCAATATGAATGGGATTAAATAGAGTCACAGCACCTCTGTGCCATGATATATCGCAAAATGCATTAAAAATAATGGTGGCCCATCATCTTACTAAGAGTTATAATAATTTTTTATTTTGGTTTATAAATTTTGTCATATCCACTCTGAGTTCTTATTCATTTCATTTCAAACTGAGTATTCTTTTTAAGTAAAAGTTTTTGATTATGAGAATATATATATATATATATATATATATATATATATATATATATATATATATGGAGAGAGAAAGATATCATATTGTACTAAAATAATGAAACGAGAAATTTATTTAGCGAGCTCTTTAACGAGGCTGTTAAAATTTGTTTGACGATTAACATAAGCTCTTAAAGATCTGAATAAAGACAAATTATTATAATTACGATATTCGAAATGCCATTTTATTTGTAGTTTAAAAAAATACCTCAACTCGAGTGTTTGAAAATTTATTCTCACTTAAAAGTCCTACATTCATCTTAATGTTGTTTAAACTTCATACGACCATAAACATTGCTCTCTTCCCTTGCTCAGTGTGATAAAACTTCTGGGAAATACAACCTGAAAGCAAACCCCTTAAGAGACGCACAGAAGCGAAAGAATGGTACAGACGGAGGAAAAGGTTTCTTCAAATTCTCTTTCCTAAGTATCGGAAAACTGGAATAGCTGCACCCCTTTTGAATTAAACAACTTCTCCTTCCCACCCCAAGTGAATAATTTCCTGTGATCGTGCAGAGATCGGGAAAAGGAAACGCAACATTGCGTGTGCAAAATTTCTGCTTCACGTGATATTTTGTAGTGATGAGAGTTTCTAGATTTTGCTCTAGGGCTCCATATTGACGATTCTTGCAGGATCTTTTATCCCTCATAACAGGCTCCGGGTGGATTTTGCGCTTCATATGAAACAGGATTTGCAAAAGCAACGGAAGTGTAAAGTTTTGAAGGAGTTATTGAAGAGATTAAGTTCCCATTGAATTTGCAGCAGTCTACGAGACTTTAGAAGTTTTCGAATCTCATCGCCGGCTCGTAGTAGGTTTTCTGTGTCCTTGAAATAGAAGACATAGTAAAATGTTAGTTTTTTTCTTCCCTTTTTTCCAATTTTAAGTGATATTGAATAAGTTTGCATCAAGTTTGGCAATATCCTGAAGTTCGAATAGAAGTGCCCATTATAAGGATATTAATATTTTTGGATAATTTTATCTAGATATTGTTTCATTAATTACATAAATAATAAAGTGTTTCGCATACTTCCTTTTACCTTTTACACATATTAATCTCAGTTAAAAATTATTATACAAAAAAGAACAAAAAGCGCAAACTATGTTAAGTATATAATTGATATTATTCCAAGTCATTTTTTATAATAATCGAACTTCATATTATACTACACAGAAATTTTGCTACCAGTTCGATTTTTATTTTTAAATACTTGTATTCGTTTCTAATGGTTAATAAAAAATTTGAAATAAATTGTTTCTAGTAATATTTAAAAATGATAAATTATTAATAAAATTAAATTTTTGTAAGTCATACACCTGATTACTATTATGAATACTATTTAATCATATTTAATTCAATGTGGAGCTAAATGCGAACAAGTTAACAGCACATCGATAAAGCTTTATGATGTTTTAAAATTATGAAATTATTTGAAAACGACACATTAAAAAGAGAGGAGTGCACTTGATCCTTTTTTACTAACTCCAAACCTAAATTTTCCAAACTTCTATATAAACAATTTAAACTTCATAATTTCTATGAATATCAAAATATATAGCATGTTATGAAGGAAGACTTTAAACATAAATTTTATTTGTTAACAAATGTATACATTGGTATTATAATTATTACCATTAATTAAATATTGTCATTACTTTACTACACAAAACATTGCATACGACTATAATTGAATGAAAATTTTAACGCGCTTTTCAATCAATACAATGTTATGATTTAAAAGAATTTAAATTTGATAACATGCAAAATATTATTAAAAACATTCATGAAATGACATCTAAGGCTAACAAGAATTTAATATTTCAGTTTCAAAATTATATTCTAGAGTAATCATTCAGAATTTGTTATGATTGTTTGAAACTACATTGGCGTCTTTTTCAGGAAAATACACGATAAAAAGATTGCAAATGCAATCATAATGCTTAAATTAAAATGCTCGTGAATTATATCAAATCTATACACATAAATTATGCAAGCATCAATTTTATATATATAAATTATATACATGTACTACAGAAATTTTCGCAAAAATAGTATATCAGCATCTTACCAAAGATTATGCAAATTAAACTAAATTTCCAACACTGGTAATCATTTCATTCTGATATGTATTCACATTTAATAATATTAAATAGCAAATATTTCAAAATATATGGATAAATATGATAATTTAAAAACTGAATAGATATATCGTCCAAAAGCATATTTAATAACGCTTTAAAAAATAAATGAATTATAAAAACAGTGGAATATTTTAAAAACTGAAAATTAACAGGATTTTAATTCATTAACTATCGTGTGAACACCACTGAAATGCCAACATAAATGTAGACATGGATTTAGAATTTTGTTAAAGGGGAAAAAACACTTTAAACAGACATTCATATATAATAAAATAATTACAAAATATAGGTTATGGTATATCATAATAAACTTTAGTTTAAAAAATAGTTTTTGAGTAATATAACAGTGAAGTCAAATTTTTAATGAAAAAAATGTATTGATATATTGTTTTTTAAGCGTAGTGAAACATTTAATTTCTAACAATGTTTTAATTATACAAATTTCATTTAAATAAATATTTACTTAAGGAACAGTATATAATTTAAATGTACTCATAATATGTAATAATAATGTTATTTATAAATATAAATATAATAATGCTAAACATGCCACACAAGTCAAATTCATTTGAAAAAGAGTTATATGGGTAGGAAACAGAGCTTCTCTTATATTTTTTCAAACTATTTATTTTAAAATTTCTTCGGAAATTATTTTAATCACAAACGTTTTCTTCAAAGCATTTTCTTCAAGTAAAAACATTATAAAGCATATCATTTATCAAAACTTCCTACAGAGTTGTATAGTATGACAAAAACAGGAAAAAAGCTTTCAAAGTTCCGAAAAATTCAAATTTAAATATATATATATATAAGTTTTATCTTGCACACTGAGAAGTGCAGTCCATTTCGGTACGCAAAAATACAATTCACTACGAGATTCATGTAAATTAATGTTTTGAATTTTTGAATTCATTCTTGATGGTTTTATTCTCCCATGAAATCTCATGAGCATAAAATTGCGCTCACAAGGCGAATGTAAAATTCCCTAGGATTTTTTTTTTAACTCCAGAAAGCAAAAACTCTGTGTAAGGTGAACAAAAATGCTCTTTAATACGATGTTTCGGCGGCAATTCAGAGTTTTAAGCCTATTTCTTCTTTGGATTAAAAGGCAAAAGAAAAATTCCCTCCATCTTAGTGCTTTGCAGAGAAATCCATTCAGCTTTCTCTATTATCCAAGACCACAAGCAATTTTTGGATTGAAAGTCCAACGAGAAGGCATTTTAATTTTGTGATAAATAATTTGTTGGGGGATGAAACGGAAAAAACATTACGAAATCCACATTTTATTATATTTATTGCACTATTTCTTTTAAATATAATGCTTATATTTACGAATACTTTTATTATTCTTATAATGATGTTTTTATTTAAAAAAAATACAATAATAATATCAAAAGCAAGTAAACAATTATTAGATAAACGAAAATTACCCATTTAATATTTGGCGCGTTTATCTGTAATTTAAAACACAAATAACTGATTAAATTTAAATTTGTAATTTAAGAAGAAAAAATTAATTGATTAGTTTTTGTAAATTGTAAATTGTAAATTTTTAGTAAATTGCTCAAGTTTTTGATAATATCTACAATAATTAATGCGAAATAAAATTTACTTAAAATTTAAAAGCTAGATACATTTTCATTTCTGATTAAAATACTTTCATAAAACTAAAGGAAAATATTTTATTTCAAATTATGTCAAATTATTCTTCCTATTTTTTTATACAGAAATGTATAAGAAATAAGAAGAAATCATTTCTTTGGAAATAGAAAAAAACCCACAGTGGGAATATAAGTGCAACATATTTAATTTATCTGCATTGTATGATTTTATTGAAATATTCATCAAAACATATACATCCTTACATAAAATAATGAAAATATATATAAATATGAATACATATATAATGAATATAAATAAATATATATATATATATATATATATATATATATATATATATATATATATGTGTATATAATCCTTTAATATTCCCAATGTTTTTGCGTTAGTTTCTAATTATTCTTTATAAATTTTTTATACTGAATTTTAAAATAAATGTGAAAAAATAGTTCAAAATAAGAAACTTAACTTACAAATTTTACAATATTCCTAATTTTAAACTTCGTTTGTAATTTTATGTTTTTGTATGTATTAAATTATAGAGATATCTTATATTACTATCACCACTCATAAGATAAAAATAATACTAAATTAAGTGAAAATTATTAAAATACTTTATACACTATGACGCAATCTATTTTCACATCAGACACATTAGTGTGAAAACAAATTTAATCACTGCTCCAATCAAAGAAGAGCTACGGAGCACTTAGGTATCCTAACGAGCTTCATCACCAAGCTCCTCTTCAGATATTCGACTTGTTAGTGTGGAAAGTCGCTAGGCTTGATTTTAGCTACGTCACTAACAACGGATTTAGATTGACGATGCTCTGGTTTCCTGATTACGCCAACGTTATTAATGCGATACGTGCTTTGATTCACCTAGGCTTTGGATACGGATCTTAGTCATCTAGGCCGTATTTCAAATATCAGGGAATTTGTTCGTGTTCTTGATGAAGAAGATACGGCCTGCAAGCGTCGGGATTATGAGCAGTGACAGCTAGATAATGATGGGTTTAAACATTAGACTTGAATGAGAGTGCATTATCGTAAATGATGGCTTTTCTAAGTATATTCAACATAAAAATAATTACGGCTGTCTTCATGTTATGTTAAAGAATAGGACCTGAAATTGGAGCTCTTTTTCAAATAAAGCAGTGCTCAACTATTAATTTTATATTTTTACTTTGCTATCCTTTATAGAACAGCATATTTTGTAATACTCCTCAGTTCTATCAGAATTTATCAATTTTTTTCTGGAGTAAAATGTGCCCCCCGTTTTATCTTCTATACTGTAACTCTAAATGTCCTTTAAACTTAACGTATTCACATGAAAAATGGTGTATTTTTGGAATGTTTCTAAATTTTAAGAAATACTGCATCATAAACATGTGTATATGTTTCAATGTCACAAACTTATATAAAAATTTATACGAGTGTCATCGTTCATACCTCTTTTTATCAGTAATGAATTTAAGTTTCAGTATTATATTATAAATTGAAGTTTTATTTTGAAACTTTTACTTGAATCTAGTAAGACTTATAAAAAACTGCTTGATATATGATTCGTTTATTACTTTAAATTTACATTATTAGGACACCATGAAATGACTGAAAATAGGGACAAATTTTTTCAAAAATTAAAGTATAAAACAGCCATTTTACTTCCGAGAGTTTCAAACAATTTTTATAAATCTACTAACATTGGATCCAAACTTATTTTGATATCGTAATTTATTTTGGAGTTACTTCGTAACTATCTGTTTTAATCTTTCAGTTATTCTTTGCATTAAAAATCCCGTTTCAATGGAAGTTAGAGTCTTAAGAAAAAGTACACTAAAATAAATACAAAGAAGACAAAAATTATTACCCTGCGACTCTTTCGTAACATATATTTAAAACACTTTAATTTTTATTTATTTAATTTATTCATTGGAAGGAAAGAATGAATAGAGATTTTTAACCATTGGATTTTATATTCTAAACAACAATCTATTCTATACAACTTATTGTTTTAAAACATTCATCACCTGTTCTAAGCTGGGTATGTTTAAATTAGTTAACAATAAAAACAATTTTATATACGATAAAATAATGGATCATTATTGTTATAGTTAATAGGAATGTTATTTTAAAACACTTAATATAATTGTTTTTTTTTTAATTTCAGATTTAATTCTTATCATCTACGTCTTTTAAAAATAATGAAATTACTTATGGATAATTTGAACAGTACTTTTGTCTGGAGGAAGGTATCATTAAAATGATTACAAAAATATTATTTGGCAATATGATTTGAAAAATTACATTATTAATTTAATTTAGATCATCAAAATTTTAACTTCATTTACTCGTTGGAAAGTATTTTCAGATCAGAATATTTTTGCCAGAAAAGAAAAATAGTCAAAATAGTTCTACATGAAAATTTCTTAATACTAAATTATTTAACTTTTTCTGACCGATTTATGTAACTTATTATTTCCTTTTAAAAGACGTAATTTATGATTAGTAGTTTGAGATACTACATTATATCAAATTCCTATTTCAGTCGAAGTTTGGCTAACTTAATCAAGTAAATAAACAAGTAAAGTAACCATTGAAATACATTTAAAGAAAATAACGAAAACGGAGGAAGAGTATCAGCAGTAAGGTTTTTGAAAAATTATTTATATAATTTTAAATAGCGTTGATTAGTTTTCTATAATGTCCATGTAAAATTATGAGCACTAATATTTTATGAAATTTTCAAACACAGTAATCTCATTAAAATTGATGTAGTTCTTATCACAACAGATTTGAAAACAAGAAAAACACAAAAATTGGAATAAAAATTCAAATTGTAAAATGATTTCATCATAGTTTTAATGTTTTAGAAAAAACCTGAAAAATTATTTAAAATAAAACATTTTATTTAGTCAAATATCAAATAATGTATTTGGTTTAAAAATGAAAAAATATTATATTTTTGCTGGCTTTTAACCAAATGGTATATTTTATAAGAAAAATTGACAATCATGGGTAATTAGGAGTTTTTAAGAAAGAAATATAATAAAAAAAGGATATATTACACTGAGATTTTTGTAATATGTATGCACATTAATTTATTATTTATTTAATCTTAATATAGATTGGAAGATATTTTGACCTTTTGATTATATTGTGAATCATAATTCACCATTTAATAATTTGATCGTTAATTATTTAAATGTTTCAGTTTTTAATTATTATATATTACGACCATGCTCAATTTCCAATTTTAATTATCTAATTTAATTTTTTTAGAATATATAATGCACTAATTAAAAATAATATTTACTGTATAAAAATCATTCAACAATCAGCATTTTACATTTATACTGTATTTTATTCTTTTAAATTCTCTGATTGTCAAATAACAAGCTTTTATATTATATCCATTCCACGGATGCATAAACTACCTTTTATGCCTAAGTGATTAAAACTGTAATAATTTCGCGTATCAAATAATTCGCCGAAAATTTGAAAAAGTACCTTTCATTCATTTATTTTGAGTAGAAATATCGTCCTTCAAATATTATGTAGGATCATTTCTCAACTCATTATCATTTAGATTTTCCTGATATAAATTGAAAACTGAAAAAAAATGGTTCTCTGCCTTTTATTCTCAAGAAGATTTATTGAAGCATATACTTATAATCTAATATGAATTTTTCATTTTGAATTGAAGAGAAAAACGAAATGGAAGAGAAAAAAGGAATACGATGTTTCTCCATCGTTTTAAGAGTATGAAATTTTCCGGTCCCTGAATTTAATTCTGTATTTTTGATTCTTTCGAAAACAAATGAGTTCGCGGAAAATGATATTGACTTCGTTTTACGAATAAAATATGTTTCTTGGATGTGTGAATAGAAGACGATGGAAGTAAATCCAATTTTTTAGGTTGAAAACTCATCTTGATTTGGAATGAAAGGATTTTGATGAATAAAAAAAATCTTTGTTACTGTGTTTGTTTTATTCAAATGATATTTTAAATTTCACTTAAAAACAGTCCATGTTAAATTCTGAGTTCTGTGACAAAAGAGAAGAGGTTTCTTAAATTTTTTGTAAACTTTTCAATAAACGTTCTTTTAAATAACGGGAAGGAACAGTTTAATAAAACACGATAAAACGCTCTGTTATTATTTTGAAATAATTTCAATTCAGGAAATATTTCTTATTATACCTGAATTGAAATACTGCAACACAGTTTTTTAAGGTACAAATTATATTAATTTTAAAAATATCATTTCTGAATCAAATGAATAGTGTGCCAATCGTAATTTTCCCATGAAATTACAAATATTTTTCTATCAAAATGATAAAATTTAAATGTTAGCGATTATAAATAAATTCAAACAGTTCACAATTTTGTGCAGAATACAATTAAAAATTAAATGGTCGAATACAATGAAATGAAATGTATTACTTTCATTGAAAAGGAAAATAGGATTGATACTTCATGTGTAAATGATGATTATGATGATTTAATAAGAACCAAGTATATCAGATGGTTATCCAAATATAAATTATATTCCTTTCAAATTTTATTATTTTAGACACATTTTAAATAACGATTTAATGAAAGAAGCATTAATATTTTAGTAAATTTTTAAATTTCCAGAAATTTCAGAAGAATATTTATGAAACAATACAATTTAATTTTGGCATTCAATACGTTTATACAAAGAATATTCGATTAATCCAAAAAAAATAATAATAAATAAAGATATAAATACTGAAATTACCAACTAAGAAGTTCAATTTCAATAGCCCATTCGATAACTTTATAGTCATGATTAATCTCAGCAAACCAAATTACATAGATAAGCGAGGAAATTATAAAGACTGAATATCAAAATTAAAGTAATAGTTAAAATTTTAATAATATATATAAATAAACAATATATTGTGTGAAGTTCCAATTTACCTTACTTTTCAAACAAATTTTCAAATAATATTTAGTTGATTTATAAATTATTAGCATTTTTATACCTTTTTTTATAATAATAGTTTAAATGCTGTTTATTTCGTAAACAATTATCTTAATTATATCACAGACTTTCTTATAGATATATTTTTTATCGTATACGAGGTGTGGCTATTAAATAACGAGACTGACGCTGTAAAACGTTGTATTTTGATGTCATATATATATATATATATTTACTTATTATCATCTTCAATATACCCTACAACACTACATGTGAATCTTGCATTGTTCGAAACAGTACTGGAAGTATTCTTCTATCAACTTCTTTAGGAAGCATGCCGATTTCGATTTCACAGTTTCAACGACTCAAACATAGCTCCTTTTAATACATATTTCTCCTTGGGGAAACAGATAGAAGTCTCATAAATCAAAATCTGTCGAATGAGACAGATCGTCTAACACTGAGATGCTATAAGTGGCCAGAAGCATCTTGACAGACAATGTGGCATGAGCCGGTACATTGTTTCGGTGGAATAATTTGCCGTATGGATTCTTTCTCTATTCCTACAGTCTCCGCAATCGCACCAATTAACCGATGGTCACTTCGAACTAGACTACCAAATGTTTCGATATTGTCATCCGATTTTACATGGGAGGGCATCCCGGGTGTGAATCATCTTCAATGTCTTCTCAGCCATCTTGAAATTGTTTAAACCACTCAAAAACACTTGTAAATAATAAACATTCATTGCCAACAATTCTTTCAATATATTATAACTTTCAGTAGAGGGTAATCCAAGTTGCATGGGAAATTTCACAATTCGTTGCTCACTTATCCTTTTTCCGTCAAGAAAAAAAACTTTAATGCCAACAAAGATTACTAGTACAGGGATTTGTTTACACAAAAGAGAGGCTCGAAAAGGAAGGCTTCAAGCGAAACAGCTATCGGTAGCTGGCATTCAGAGCAAGAGTACGTCTTCTTTAGAAGCGTAGCTTTCGTTATTTAATAGACACACCTCGAAGGATTATCAGTATTGTAATAAATTATAAAAGGTAGCTCAAAATTTTAAATTTTTTAATATTCAATATTTCGCTTATGAATCACATTAAAATTATTATTATTATTTTCTCATTTGTTGAAAGAAACCTATTCCTTAAAATTTACAATTAAAGTATTTTTCCTAGGAAGTACATTGAACTTAAATTCTTAGCAATACAAAAAATACCAAACAAAATTAAGCAATTTAGCGAATATGTAGCATATGAAGCATACTTTAAAGTGGTAATAATACATTTTCTTTTTAGGAAATATTTGTTTTTTAACTATAATAGATCATAATTGGCTTATTTATAAAAAACGTTAATCAAACGTAAAGAAAGCTTTAAGAAAGATGAATTAAATCATTATTGATTCAAAATAATAAATGCGTAATATATTAAACATGCTATTTTATTTTGTATGATATGTAATTTTTTTCATTCGATGGCTTTAAATATTAGCTAATGAAATGCTTATACATAGATTATTTTTTATTTTATGTAGTTAAAAAATTTTGAAATTAGCATTAATAATATATCATTATTCATTAATATCATTCAGAATTTGAAATAGAGCAATTGTTATTTCGTTCAACTTTTACGATGTTTTTTTTTTTTTTTTTTGGTTTTCAGCAGAGAGAAAAATAATTCAACTTTAAACATTTTGATTTCCTACTAAATAAAAAGACACATCAAAATATATCTATTTTCTGTCAGAATTAATTCACTATATTCTTGAAGGTAATAGATTCAGTTTTTTTTTTTTTTTTTTTTTATGCATTATAATGCTAAATGAGACTTAACATTTATGTGTCAAAACAAAAGTTTGCATATTGATTCAACGTCTCCAAATTTTGAGAAAGTAACTCAAGAATCAGACATAAATGTTAGAAACTCATGTAATTTTACATTAATATACAGAATTTTTGAAATTGAAAAAAAAAATGTTTGAATTTGTATACTGTTAAAGAAAGTTTATTCCCATTGGCTAATAAGAATACAAGATTTATCATAATTTTAAATCTCACTTAAGAATAGTATTTTTTTTCCCTTTAAAATAAGACAATGATTACAATAACTTCAATAAAAGTTATTTATGAACAAATTACAAAATTAACAGGTACAAACACTCCACTTGATTAAGTTTAAATGTAACAATTCAAAAAATATTGCATACAAAATTTCCCCTAGAAATAAAGTTCTGAAAATTAGATAGAGCTAAAATTGAAGTTGAAGTTTGAAAACTATTAGTCTGTAATTCTTTACAGTAAATAAGGACCCAGAGGCAAACTGCTTCTATATTACAACTTGCATTTCAGTTATCGTTTCAAACTTCCAAGAGACAGGTAACAACTGGTTACCATGGAAACAGTCCTTTCTTTCATCATAAAATGACGAGCGAAATCTTTGGGATCAAAGTTATTCTACTGGTATATAAAAAGAGAAAATTTTTAGATCCATTGATTCATCCAGAAAACAGTCTAAAATGTAGCAGGATTTATATATATATATATATATATATATATATATATATATATATTCATTGTCTCTATATTTTCTGATTTTTTTTTTATTTCTCTTTTTAACTCCTTCAATCACTTCTGGAAAGAAAACGTTTCGTCACGTTGTACTTTACTATAAAAGATGATCGTAGGAAAAGAAAGATTTTCTATATGGGCGTATTACGGGTTAACTCTTCTTTGAAAAGGGCTTCAAACTTTTATTGCACCGGGGAAGCGAGTAGAAATTTTGAGAAATATTATTTTCTTCAGTACAATATAGTAAGTTTAACTGAAATATTTTTTAAAGTGATTCTATTCATATGGAATAAAGCACAAGATTTAATACTGAATTAACAAAGTATGATAGTTAAAAATGTCAATTTCTCTTTTCAGTCAGTTAAATCAAAATTAGAAATTTAAGGGAGGGAAATATTTTATCTTGATAAAATATATATAGCAGAAAAAATGAGCATTCCCATAGCTTTTCTAAGACGTTTATTAATTTTTTTATATCCCACATTATCTTTCCTTACTGGGTGTAAATTACTACTGAATTTAAGAGTTTAAAAAGAACAAAAGCCATAACTGGCAACATTTATTTATTTATTTCCATTTTAATCCATCTCATCGTTGAATTATTATTCTGTTATTTTTTAAATTATGTGAAATACCAAATCTTAAACATTTTTGAGTCAACCTTTCTAACGAAAGAAGCAAAAATGAATAACTAACTTTTTTTAAAAAAATATTTGAAATAATCATTTTATTAATTGTGAGATTTTTCAGTTAGATCTTCACATATTAACTCACTCGTACCTTAATTTCCGTAACTTTAAACTGTTGCGTAAAGCACATTCCTCTATCCCTCTCTCTATCATGACTATTTCTTCCTAAAATTGTATTTATAACGATATTACTTTAAAAGAGATATTTTCTAAGCGGGCGGAATTTAATGAATTAACTATTCAGTGAAATGAGATTCGATATATATTGATTCTCGTAAATAGTGCTCTTATGAGAATCGCTTTTATACCATCACTAAATTTATTACTAAAACAATATGTGATAATGTTTTAATTCCAAAACAAATGTTCCATAGAGTATATAATACGCAATTTAACAATTCTTTCCAGAAATAACGCAATAGATGGAATTTTATTTTATTTTTGTTTCTCTCCTTTCTACTTCTGCTGTGAGTTTTTAAAATTTTAATAAGTGTTGGAAAAAAAAAACTTTGCATCTTGTAGTTAGTGTTAGATCACGAAATAATAGCAGTTGAATTATATTTTGTGTAGTTTTCTGTACAATTATACTTGATAACATCATTTAAAATTTTGAACGATAAAAATGACAGCTTAATAAGAAATATTTCAACCACTTAAAAATATAAGACTTAATTATGAATAACTTTTTTCAAAAAGTATTCGAGAAACGAAATAAATTAATTTCCTTTCCTTTTGTCTTTTTGAGTTATACAACAAAACGTTCCAATATACTCTCTCTCTCTCTCTCTCTCTCACACACACACACACTCATATATATATATATATATATATATATATATATATATATATATATATAATATAATATAATATTATATATAATTTTAATATATATATATATATATAATATATATATATATATATATATATAATATATATATATATATATGTTTGTGTGTGTGTGTGTGTAGAGAGAGAGAGAGAGATAATTTAATATTTTTATTTAATTGAACAATAATAAAAATTTTCATTGCAAATAAATTGGAAAGTTATTCTAAAAATTAAAATTAACATCATGTAAAAAAATCCCAACTTTAACATTAAGAAATAGAAATAAACCAAACTGTATAAACAGAGAGATAAAAATAATTACAAACAAAAAAGTGAACGAAAATACATTATTTGAATCTACATATAAAGAAGAATTCCATAGAATTCAAAAGACAGTAAAATAAATGAAAAATAAAGTGGTAAGTAACAGAAATGGAGAAAGAAAGATAGAGTAACAGGAAATTTTAAAAAAAACGAAGAAAAATAAAAATTGGAAAAAAAATAAATTTGTAATAGGCTTTAAATTTTAAGCTGGATTATTTTAGAATTATTGGCCAAACTATCCCCATCAACAAAATATATTATTATAATAATGGCTAGCTAAAAGACATCACGAAAGCTTCATTTAATGACTACAGAGACTTTATGATAACTTGAAAAATTACAGTTCCTTACACGTTTTCTATTTAAAATCATCCAGCCATTCATAATTTTTCTATTTTCTGTGAGCTATATAACATTTTAACGAAAACAATTTTGTATTAATTCAACTTTATTACAACCTTAAGATAGAAAATTCATCCCCTAAGCTTTATCTGAAGATGACATATTCCTTAATACACCATCAAGCGAAAGTCGCTCATATCTCAATTCAATTACTCATGGAACAACAATTGCTTCATCTTTAATGTCACAGCCCAATGGCACACACAATGTCATTACTCTACTGACGAGAGATGCCCAGTTGACATCCTTCCTTCCAGTCTATCCATCACGGACGAATAGGATGGTCCGTTCCACACGATGACCTTTTAAATATATTTTGGGTGGGCCTCGCTTGAGACATATGCCATTCCCGGAGGAGAGATAGCGACTTGTCCGTGAATCACTTGCGTTTATCGAGAAAAGGATATGAATGGTATCGATTAGAAAGCTGAATGAATACTATTTTAAGACGTAAGAACTAAATGGACAATAATGTATATAATAAATAAACTTAATCAAGTATAGTCAAAGGAGTAGAAGTTAGTGAAATAATTACGGTGTTTAAATTTGTGATTAAAACGAATTAAGTATTTTTAGTCATTGATAGCTCAGAAAACAATTAATAGTATTATATTAAAGGAGAAAAAAAACTATTTCTTCACTTGATAATATTGCATAAATATTATTTGCATCATTGAGATTCTGTTTATCTTACACATTTTATGAGTTACCTAATGATTGCTAAACTCAAAATAAATTCAATAATTTCATTCAGTGACTCAGTAAACTCCTTAACATTTGATAACAAATTAATTTTTATGTATAATAATATGTTAAATATTTATTATAACGTATTATGTATTTATTATGATTTATGAATAACTTATTTAATTTTTAATAAAGATTTTAATAAACGAAAAATAGTTTTTCAGGCAAGGATAATCCAATTAAATACTTTTTAATTAACTTATAAGTATAATATTCCGTTTGATTGTTATTTTAGGTAATAGCCTAACTACTGAAATGCATGGAGTATGTGTTTGATTTTTAAAGTATTATAAAATTTTAATCGAATTAATAATTATTCACCTAAGACCAGTGACTTGATTTGGTTCCAATAACCTGAGTTTCACAACACCAGTCTAAAAAATTTATTTTAATCATTGCTGTAAGTTAAATTAATAGGGAATTTTCTGAATGCCGCTGTGTTGTACAATATCCTATTAATGATGCTTTCTTTTGTGCTATCAAAGTCAAAATTGTCTTTTAACTTTATTTTGTTGATAAATCAATAGGTTTTACTCCATCAAAGATTTGAAATGAGTTTTTAAGATACGTTATCTGACAGATTTTGTGTCTTAAATACTTTTGTATATATATATATATATATATATATATATATTGAAAAGTTAAAAATATCTTCATGAATATATTTTCATTAATTTTCTTAACTTCAAAAATATTCAAAAATATCTCTTTTTAAAAACAATCATGGCAGTTAAGATATTAATGAAATTACAAGTATACAATAACATCTATAAACACACTTGCATATATAAGAGTATCAGCTGGAATTATGTATCTTAATACGTATATTAAACCTGTATTATTAAATAAATATTGCAGATAATAATAAATATATTTATACGAGATATTGTAAGTTAAAAATTAAAATTGGATAAATCATTTTTGTAATAAAATATAGAACAGAAACATGATAAGTTTAAAATGTCTGTCACATGATATTTATTCGAAGTAAAAAACTGGAAAAGGAACTATTACAAAAACTAATACTATCCATTTTAATAAATTATTTTTAGAGAGAGGTCTTAAACATAATATCAAATAGTTTTAATTCCTTTCTATTGCAAAATAAGAGAAGAAGCGTGAAAATATATAAGAATGTATTCCATTCATTAAACTAGCTTTTGGTTGAAGAATAATATTTAATTTCTATTCCGCAGGGAATAAATCCTCACATTCATAAAAATAGTTTTTAAAACTGTCTTTAGTCCTATCTACAAGTATATCGTCGAAGACGTTATAAAACTAAAGAATTCCGTTCTGAAGTTTGAAAACTGTATTAAAACTGTTGAAGCTTATAAAATCGTACTATTCAATTCCCAAGATGCTTAAAATATTGTATTTATTCGATTTCTCGAAGGTTTTTCATCCTTTAAAATGTTCAACTTCTTTTCAATTACCGTCCGAAAAGATTCTGTTGGTTCGCTTCGCTTTTTATTCCTCCGGGGTCAATGTAATACCCCAGAAGGAGAGTAAGTTGTTGGAGGAAATGAAGTTATTCTTCAGGGGGACAGGGAAATAATCCATAACTGAACATTTTCGATCGTGATCCGTGTATAATAGGAAGAAAGTTTGTAATATGTAATTTGATATATTGAGATGTTTAAATTGATATATTGATATTAAAGAATGTGAGGGTATTAAATCGCGATATAAAATAATACAGTGATACTAAACGATATTGAATTGTTAAATGTTACTAACTGGTATTCAAAAATACAAAATTTAAATATTGATTAAATATACTTATTATTACTGCTCGTAAATGTGGTTATGAAATTTTTTGGTTGAAAATATGCTGCAATATTGATTAATGCATTATGATAGCAATGTAAGTACTAGAAATTAATAGCATTATGTTATTAATTAAATATCCCATTAACGTTTTTATAAATATCTAATTAATGCTGTTTTAATAAATGTTAAAAACAAAAATAAACTTGTATTTAAAGTAAATCGCCTTAAAATGTTTCGATATTTAATGACATATTGACATGGAGGATTGTAATGTAAATATTTAATTAAAAACTTATGATTTATTCATTCATATTAAATGGTTTAATAAATGTTATAAAATTGAAAGAAACGTAACTACGATTCTACTTCTAACATAATGTGGTTTTGTTAGTAATAAAGAAGCAAGAGCTATTTACTAAACGTATAAATAACTGACATCACACAAATACTTTTAAGGATATCGATTAAAAGCCATAAGGATATCGAATATGAATGAAACTCTTAATATTGCATAATGTGTAATTTATTTTGTTTCCTGATTTTTTGGATTTAATAAACTGAAATAAATTAAGTGACAAAGTATTATTTTTAGATTTTTTGCTTGAAACATTCTTACATTCTAAGAACTGCATTCTTAGTTCTATTAAGTAAATAAGTGTATACGAGGGCGGAGTGATGTTTCCGGTCAGAATTAGAGATGGCGTCCGTAATCTAATATTTCATTCGAAGTCTATCCTTTAAATGCTCGTATTTAAAATTTCAGGACTATTCCTTAGTTAAAATACATTTGATAACGTTTTAAGAGTGAGACGTATAAATCCGTTTTCATTAAAATGGATAAATAGGAAAAACCAGCTATACAAAACATTTCATTTGAAAAATGCGGCTCCTTTTCAGACCAAACAAGAAATGTGTTCGACACTAAAAGACTCTTCTCTATGATATTCAGCGATAAAACAGTAGGTTTCTGAGTTGAAAAAGAAGCCATGAGAGCACCAAAGACGTACACACGTCTCTTCGAGATGATGATTCTCTAAGTTATCCTCCTCATTCCCAGTGTCGTCTGTAGGAGACACTAAACAACATTTTCCAAAAATGCCACCAAGTTAAATAAAAGGCGTCATTGGTACCCATAATTAATTAATATTCTTGTTAATAGATGGTAATACTGAAAAAAAAAAGATTTTTAGTGAACATTTTTTATCCGTATTTTATTTATGGTAAAATGAAAAAGGTGTTTTCCGAGAGAAAGAAAACTATACGCTTGCGCATCGCTAAGTGTACATATTCTTTATTATTTGTATAATAAAACAATTTAAAACATGCTGTTGAATTCCTTTAACTTGCTATTTATATTTAACATAATTATTTTCTCACTCAAAACTTCCCACATCTGATTTAGAACGCTGTTATTTTAGTGACGCTTGTAGGAGACATTGGGTCAATGACTATCAAAATCACTCGATATGAAGCTATAATTATGGCATATATTTCGGTTCGGAATGATAATCTTTAATTGTTAACTGAATTTACCAAATTTAGATATTTAAATGAAACGGTAAAGAATCTGTATCTGTCAGAAAATGAAATAAAATATAATTAGTGATTACTGATATTATGTCTAATTTAATATATTCCCATAATTCGAATGTATTGGGCAGAAAAAACTATAACTCCCGTACTCGTAGACAACACCTCTTGGAAATCACGAGTTTTCAATAAGAAATAACTAAAATTGAGAATTTATTTAATAATATAAGATAAAGAGAGAGAGAGAAAAAAACGAATGATAAATTTTGGAAATTAGGACTCTTCTGCAAACAGTTCGGACAGGAATATTTTGTGATTCAAATTTTACATTATGCTCATTATGCTATTTATTACGAATTACTCATTAAATTAAGGTTAAAGAAACATTTTAAATTAGCATTATGATGTCACTTTGTCCCAATGTCTCCTCCAGGAGACACTTAACTTCTCAATAATAAAAATTAAAACAATTTAATTAATATTTTTAGTACTTTTTCATATATTTAGAACTGATTAATACAAATTATTCTAAAGTTTATGGTTCAAAGTTGTCCTTGGGTCTGAGGAGGTTATAGAAAAGATCCATTAATTGGTGCTGAAAGAACATAGATTAAAACTGACTGAGATAGCTGATCAAAAGATAAAAAAATGTGTAGGTAATACTTTACATGACAAAATATGGGCATAAAGAAGCTCTGCTCGTGGTGGGTGGAGCATTTGATAACACCTAAGGAAAATTTCAATAGGACATCCATTTTAATTGAGAATTTAGTGTGCCACAAGAGGAAAAACAGAGTAATTTTAAATCGATTCACAACAATGAATGTGGTTTCGATACCTCATTGAAATCTTGAAAGTAAACAACGATAAAAAAAAACACCAAAAAAGGAAAAAACAACTTTGTCAGCCAAGTGGAATTATAGTCATTAATTATCTTGAAAAGGGTAAAACCATCAATGGTGAATATTACGCAAACTTTTTGCAGTGTTTGAAAGACGAGGATAAGATTAAGCGACAACATTTAAAGAAAAAATTTACTGTTTCAACTTGGCAATGCTCCAGCAAGTTCAACAATCGTAGCAATGGATAAAATCAACAAACTTAAGTGAGAATTGCTTACTCATTAACAATATTCACCAGATTTAACTCCAAGAAATTACCTCATATCTTGTAACATTAAAAAATGACTCGGTGGAAAACATTTACGAGCAACGAGGAGGTTATTGATGCCGTAAAAGCGTATTTTGAAGAGATCGAAGAGTTGTTCAACAAAAACGGCATTATTAAATTATGGCACCCAGATGAAAAGAGTATTAATCTGTGTGGGAATTAAGTTGCAATATAAAGGAAAACGTTTTTAAAAATTACTGTTTTCTTCATCAGGCTGGAAACTTATCGCCCCGACCAATATGCATTTATTATTTTTAATTGGATATATATAGTTCTTTTTATTAATCCATTTTTTGTAATTGAATATGTTATTTATTTCATATGTTTATTTGTATCACGATGACAAATATTGCACCGTATTTTTTTTAACAAGAATTATATTAGTGGTTAAACTTTTTCTGATATTTTTGTTACAAAAGCTGTTTACAAACATTTCAATCTGCATCTGTACTAAAAGGCTATTTTTCAATTTTGTCAGAAGACAATATATTAAAGTTATGTATAATCAATAACGAAAATATTAACGTAATAATGTGCTTTTTCTTACACTAAGTGAATTAAAATCTTTAAATGCAGAAACTTAAAAACAATAACAACGTATTAATTATGTCTGAAATTTTGCATCTTGTACGATTTGTAAACATATTTATGGAAATGAAATAATTCAATTTTAAGCTGGACACCTTGTTGATTCCACTTACAGTTACTTGTTCTATTATACTCGTCACGTTAGTCTTTGTCATAATTATTGTAAATCAATATAATTCTAAGTTGCTATGGTGATAAATATCTGCGCTTCTCTAACAAATGTTCCTGTGATTGTGTCAAGTATTCATTTTATACGATAAGATAACAACGATACAATATTTTGTTCGCTATTCCGATTTTAATAATCTAAATATGATCATAGGTGCTGATGAAAAATTTTAGCAATATGTCAAAAATAATTATAAAATATATATTCGTCATGCCTTCCATATTTTAAACATATAATCCTGTATCCATTTGCATGTTAATTAATAAAGACGTGAAAAAAAGTACCTATAATGTGATGTTGTAGGGTTAAGTATTTAATGTATATTAGATTTTTACGGAAAGCAATGTTTATATAGCACTTTAAGATAATTCAGTATCTATTAATACATGAATATGACTTTATTAAATTTTATGTAATGGAATACAGTTTTAAAATTCTTTTGAATATATGGATATAACTTCCCATTTTTCAATTAATTGTGTACAAAGAAAGAATTTTTTCACTTTAATAAACACACTTATATTAAATTTATTCAAATTGATTCAGTTCACAAATCTCTCAGTTCTAAAATGCTTATACTAATTTATATTATCAAAAGAATGAGTTAAGATGATTTTTGTTTTAAAAAATGTGTAGTATTTTTAAAAGGTATAGTATTTTAACCTCAAGAAATGTAGTACATAAAATATCACAATTTTTAAATTAAGCTAAAAATAAAAAACTATATGACATCAAATTTCTTTAAAGAAGTAAGTACGTTTGATACATTTTAAACAAAGTATTTTTCTGTTATAATTTTTACCAAAACGTCTTTCAGAAACGATTTTGAAGTACTGAATTGTAAATGTGATTAAATATTTAAGTATACATTACGTTGATTAATTTACATTTAAAATAAAAAACTAAATATATGTACTGAAATGGATATTCTAAGTTACATTTTGAATTTTGAAAAATAAATTAAGATGTTAAATTCCTGTTGAAATGCAAATTTTTACGTCTCTCTTTCTTAAAAAAATTCCAACTGAATTTTTAAAATATGTATTGAAAAGTAAAACACATTAAATAATATAAAAAGTAATATAGAAGGAAGATCTGATTTAAGAAATAACAATAATGAGACTAATAATATTAGTAAGAATTTTGATGACATTTGATATTTTTTCAACCACACAAAGAAAATTTAAAAAAAGAATTCAGAAAGCGTCAATTATTAAAACAAATATACTGTGTTTAAAAATGTAGAAAAGTACAGTGCTCTTCTATTTTATATCACATCATGAAATATTGTAAAAATATATTTAATAATTAATGAAGAAAAAAATCCTTTTAATTTAATCCTAAATCTTTATTATCAGGAATAGAAAGGTAATTTATCTGACAGTTTATTTATATGTATACTTAATGTCTTTAAGTGAAATGAATTTAATAAATCCCTTCATTTAGTAAAATATGAATTTAGTAATGTTTAAAGAATACATTACTACATCAATTATAAATCTAATTATTGCAATAATATTAATAAAAATTCAACATTTGTTATAAATTGAAATATAATTCAATATCTTCTCAAACTTTAAATGAAACAAATTTATTCCAAATAATTCATGGAATCATTTTTTTATTAAACTTCAAACATTCTTAGAAATTATAATAAAGATAATTATGTTTACTCACGTAGCACACACGCACAGAACACACAATACTCACACACAAACACACGCACACACAACACACATACATATATATATATATATAAAGTTGCAAAATATCTTCATCTTTAAATGCAATGAATATATATATATATTCATTGCATTTAAATATGAAGATATTTTGCAACTTTTATTATCTTCCCTAAGAGATATTAAATCAGAATTTGTGTATAGTAATTCATTTACTGTATTAGTGAAACAGATAAATAAATCAATAATGTGCAATCGCTACTGTGAATCTGAATGACTAAATGCCGCGGTTACAATACATTAAGTAATGGCAAACATGACGAAGATGCGATTACCTTCACTAATATTTACATTGATTTATTATTATGTTGATTTTATGATGTTACGTTATACGAGTCTCTCTCAATATTATAAATTGGAAAGAAATGATGATACATATTTCTCTGTTATATTCTTTGCACGCGTATAATGCTTGTGATACATTTACAAAGTAATATTATGAAACATTCATGTTATTAGCTTCTTACAATATATTTTCCTATATTAAGATAAACGAAACAGAAGTATATTAATATCAGGAAATTTTGCAAGAACATTTGTTTTAAATTTAATTTATAGATTTCAACTCAATAAATAATTCACATTTTTGTTTTGCTATGATAATAATATTGATAAATATTTGTTTGCAATTTTGTAGAAGGAAGAGCTTTTTCCATTTATTGCTTGACTTTTCTATATATAATATTATTCAACGAGAGAAATAATTTAATAAAAAATAAATGAAAACATTTATATTCTTGTGCTTTAAAAGAGCTAAAGAAATGAAAAGGAATCTGTTATTATTTCGTTAAAAGAAATTTTTAAGCCTTTTTATAAGTTTTTCATCAGGGTTTCACATTTCTGACGTTGATGTATTAATGAAAACTTATTTGCTGAATATTCTTGCATCAAATGTGCAGTTAATAAAACATGTTACAATTTTTGTTAGAGGCAAAATTTTTTTTTACTGGAAACTGAAACGATATTTTTTTCTTTGCATGCAAATTTTATATTTCAAAAC
This sequence comes from Nephila pilipes, assembly GCA_019974015.1. Classification (NCBI taxonomy): domain Eukaryota; kingdom Metazoa; phylum Arthropoda; class Arachnida; order Araneae; family Nephilidae; genus Nephila; species Nephila pilipes. Next base: position 253,149 of record BMAW01047527.1, read on the forward strand.
ATTTTTGGTTTGAAAAAATTGTAAAGCATTTGGATATGCAATATCATTTAGCAGACACTACTATAAACAAGTTTTGGCAGGATAAAAAACGTTTCAATAGATCATAATAAATTATTTGTAAGGAAATATTAAAAGAAAATTCTTTATTTTATTTTCTTATAGAATCAAAATCGAGAGATAATCCTTACAAAAGAGAATACTTACAAAACATGGCTTTTAAATTACATTATTGAAAACATTATATATTTATAAAGTCTAAAAGCTATATAATCTATTTCTTATGAAATCGTTTTCATTATAATTTAAATTAAATTTTTGTTTCGTTTTGTTATTTATTAAGATGCTTCAAATCTGTTATATATATATATATATATATGTGTGTGTGTGTGTGTGTGTGTGGGGGGGTGTGTGTGGGTGGGTGTGTATTTTAACATTATTGAATTAGATGAATAGTAATAATTTGACATGTTTGCTGAAGGCATTTAAGAAATCAAACAACTAAAACAGATGTAATTGTTCTAAAATAAGTAAAATATTATTATTATTAGTTACAGAAAAGAAGATCAGAGATTACATTTGGAAAAAGTCGATGAATTAACATTTTCTTTAATAACTGGAATTGGTTCATTTAATTTTCAGACTTTTCCTCGACCGTGCGATAAATAAAATTTATAGAAGTTGTTAAATTGTATATATTTGGGTTGTCGCAATAAAATTTCATAAAGACCGAGATGGCATTTTTCATATTCTTAAAAATATATATATATGAATGAACAACACATTTTAGAAATTCGCATTAAGTGAAATTATTAATAAAGACAATTATAATATAACTGTAACAATAGTTGGGAGATATTGAGCAAGATCATAATTGGTAATATTTTGAGATAAGAGTGTACATAAAATAATTTCTAACAGTAAACATGTACATTTGCTATAAATGCAGGTTTAATTTTCATTTTAAGCGTTTGATCTATTAACTTTAGTTATTAGTATGAAACATTTCTTCAATAATATATGAATGATGAATTTCCTTCAATGTATTTGATATAATAATGTACACTATTTATCATTTTAAATAATCATAGAATTAAAATTAACGTGTCCACAAAACTTGTCCTAAATATTTAGTGATTTACACAGTTTGGTCTCTCTTATTCTGAATAACTTGAATAGCATTACAGTTTTCAGAAAGCCAAATTCACACGGAACGAGAACTAAAATAAATCTACTTTTATTACTAAAGTATTTCACAATAATCTGAGTTTAAGTTATAAATATTAAGTATTGGCTTCAAATAAGCTAAATAATCAAATACTTTTTAGACAAAGGAAAGTTGTAGGATTATCCAAGTTGTAACTGATAAAATTCGTGAGGCTGGAAATTATCCATTCTCTTAAAACCATTGTACTCCAAGTTACATCCGCTTAAAAGCTACAAAAGGTGATGATAATTTGTTCTTTAAAGAGGAAGGATTGTTAATAATATCTTTTCACAACTATTTCTAATGACACCATAATATACTATAAAATATTCAATTATAAAAATACTTCAGTCTGACTCTTCTCATATTTGCATAATTTGGTGAATGATAGGAAGCCCGCAGGGGAAAAAATCATAAAACAAGATAAAATCGTGTTAAACTGCACAACAAAATTATGAGCGAAAGTCACATTTTTCAAAAGCGTATTATACAATACTTAATTTCTTCCAACGTAAAGAAACTTCATGTTTATATTCCCTTCGTAAATATGTGATGTAAACCAACGAATTAGTAGGAATTTAGCACAGTAAAGAAATGTATATCAATCAACCGCTAACTTTCCTCAATTTCTGATCGTTACATTCAGCGGATTTGAATTTGAATTTGCATTAAACAAACACTTTAATAAACCAGGAAAGTGTCTTGCTAGGAAATTAAGAGCATTAGAAACTTTCTCATCCAGCAGAATATCTTCTCTGTTGAAATGAAAGCGGGTAAAGAACCCCCAGAGATACCGAAATTCAAGCAGGAATGGCTTGAGGAGGACGCCCCGTCACTAACAAAACATTTTTCTAAGATACATTGGATCCCCCACTCAATAAAAGAGACGCCTAAGCGAAACATGACCAACTCAACGAAATCCTTCTTAAACAGGCTGCTATTGCAGTTAAGTTATTCTGTCTAGCTCTGCGGGTGGTAACAAGAGGGAATACTTAAGCACGTAACTAAGTAGGAAGCAGTTGAATTGATTTTCGGAAGTGCTCAGCTTGAATTCAAGACGGTAGAATGATACTTTTATTTTATATCATTATCTGTCTTTGGAAAAGAGAAAGTTAACTTGATATTTTAGAACTATCATATTTAAATTATGGGGGTACTGTGATCTATTAATCAAAAGTGTGATTTATGATCATTGCATGTAGTATTATTATTTCTTTCCTGTTTCGTTCGTTGGTGGAAGGGACCACGGAGGTTGAGTCATAAAGATTGGGGTTTTTTAGCCAGAGCATGGGAGAAGCTTCGAATCCAGTTTTTATGAAAGCCTGTTGTAGGAAATCGAAGATTACGGCTAAATAAATAAGAATTCTATAAATTCTCTTAATGAGGGATGCGAAAGGTTGGCGCGTGCGATATTAATTAGACGTCATCCTAATCATCGGGTCATAGTTCTATATAACGAGGTAAGCAATACTTTACCCAATTCTAGACAAATAATAATTAAAAATAATTAATGAATCATTATATGCATTTATAAAAATTAAAAGAGAAAAAGTGCAACTTTAACATAATGAGGTTAATATTCTTTCGATATTTTTCTGAGAAAAAGCTTTAAATTCTCAATGTTAGTGATTATGTATTTTTTGTTTTACATTTAATATGACAAGTTTAATAAATATTATTAAATGACGACACTTTTTTAATATATTTTGTATATTATAAGGTTACATATAATTTTTAGCTGCCAGGATTTCAAATATGAAACTTAAGGAAAATTTGAAACAGAATAAATTTCACAAAGCAAAGTTTCGATCCGAAAAATTATTTTCAACAAGATGATGTAGCAATTTTATGTGAAAGTAGACTAATAGCATAGAAATTATTTATTTTAACTTAATTAAATAATTACTACTTAATTATTACTTAATTCTACTAAATTTACTATTTAATTTACAAAATCAAGGAGAGTATACATACACTTCAAGATACTATCATTTAAAGGATAATTTAGGGTAGATCCCGAATCTTTAAGAGGCTAGCTCAGGATATCAAATCCCATTCGAACAGCTGTAAGTGTATTATTAATTAGAGATATTTGATAATGTGGTTAAGGTCCCTCAATGAGAGTCTGTGGATTGTTTGAATAATGTCTATTTAAACGTTTTCCCAGTCAAATGAAAGATAGAACAAAGTTTTAATTTATTTACAGTATTTAATTAGATATTCATTTACAGCCAGTTATAAGCTTTGGATGTATGTATACATCCAATCAATTTATTTTCTCCTAAGCAATTAAATAAAGATTTTCTTTCTTATTTAACAAATATTACCTAATATTTAAAATTAACAGGAATGGGAGATCTTTTCAAGTTTAAAAGTTTAATTTAATTATTAATATGAAATAAAAGCCTCCTCTAAAATATTTATAGTCTAGGAAGAACGCAATCACATAAATCTGAGATTTATTACACAGACTATGTATTGGTATTTTTTTAAAAAAAATCCTTTCCACTAGTTAACATTGGTATTAATTTCCAAATTTGTACAGATTAAAGCAAAAGAAATAGTTTCAAGGAAAATAAATACTCTAATTGTGTTAAAGTGATAAATTTAACAAAAATTATTTATCAATAGATAATACATAAGTTACTGATAAGTACTATATTTTAGTATTAGAATTAAATATATAAAAATTTATCTAGGAAAACAAAATAATTTTCTAGCGAAATTTTAATTAATTTAGATAGATTTCATTTGAGGATATCTTTGAAGATAGCAATTTCTATACTTCGAATATTGTACTAAATATTGTACTAAAAATTAAATAATTTGGAAAAATATATTTTTTTTTCTTGACAATAAATGAAAAAATAATAGACATAAGATTTGCAAGATCTTTTAATGAAATTATATGTTTAATTTAGGTATATGACAGTTTGTATATCACGTATATAAATCATCAAAACGTAAGGGAATTATAAACACAAAATTATAAAACTTTCCTTAAAACCTAACTAGTGGGAAAACATAGAAAAAGGAAGGTGAAGATGTTCAGTCTGCATAAGGGTCATCAGATAAAAATGTGCCCCAGAAAGACAGTAATTGCACACAAAGCGCAGTGAACATCGATTTCTCCTTCTTATCGGACAAGACTCAAAACGATAAAGCGTTGTTTATAGACTTTTTCCTTCCAAACATATGCTTCAGTGGCGAAGGACACTTTTAATGACATGAAAAAGGCTGTGCCGAATTAAAAGAAAGCAAGGACCTCTTTATTTACCTTTATATTTTCATGCCACTCTTTGATGGCCATCAAACCCTTTGAGGGGATTCACATAATCTACTGGGATTTATAAAAAAATTATCATAATAAATTTGTATCGCATTAACTTTGTATTAATACGTATTACATAATGCAATCTTCAGGCTTGTTTCTCAAAAATTATTATTTAAAATTGCTTCTTATTTTTTATCATTTTATTATTTCACACAAATTAGTTTTGATATATATTTCAACAATTACCAATAAACGATCTATGAAGAAATTATGCAAATACATTTCATTGTTTAAAAAATAAATCTTTCATAAATGTTATTTAAACATATTTATAATTTCCTTAAATAGCTCATGCTAATGTCTATGAGATTCTGAATTTTAAGTTATATTGTATGTAATGTCCCTGGTACAGCCAGTATTGTAACCATAATTACAAACTACATAAAAATGATATTGTTGAATAAAATAAATTTTTTCTTTGCAGGAATATTTGAAAATATATTTAAATTGTGTATAGTCATTTTTCTTTAGTATTTCAATTTTTTGTAGCATTATTTATATTATCAACAAAGTTAATCGTTTTATTTAAACATTCAATCGAATGAATAACATTTCCCATTTAGAATTCACCATGCAATAATAAAATCAAAGTTTTGTTGAGTAGATGCCCTTTTCTCATTTTTTACTTCCTATTATCAAATAATAGACATTAATATGTAGGTTCAACTGCAATCACTACGAAAGCTTTGAGAATGTTAAAGAGGATGGTATTAAAAATGAGCTTAAATATATATTTTTTTCTTTTCTATGTAATCTTAGGGGTGGATTATTTTTTTTAAAAATCTCAAAATTGTGTGTGTATGGTTGTTTTCTTAACAGGTTTCATTAAGGAATATAAAATAAAACTCAATATTATAATTAAGGGGAGTCGGTACCCTATATATCTTCAAAAAATCGATTTTCAGATTTTGATGTTTCTAAAATCTCCAATTCAAGACCTTTCCAATGATATAATATATTTGCTAATATTCGAATTAGAAGTATGTTAATTTTTATTTTGAATAAAAAGAGTTACACATCAGCTGACGTGCCACGCCCACTTGTGTAGTGAAAAATGTAAACATTGGCCTTTTAAACCTGAGATGTTTGTGCAAAGCCTCACATTATTTTAATAAACATTTCGCAAAGAGCGGCAGAATAACTGTAGTTGTGACTGAAGGTTTGTTTACTATTCTCACGTGCGAATTCGTTTATGCTTTGCTGAACGTTGTGAGATTTTGAATCATTTTTTTTATACATTCTTTGTTGAACTATATTCAGTGTCAGTTGAGTATTTTGGTTTCTTTAGAAATATTGAAACTTAAAGTATGCCAAGATCACGTAAAGTCTTCAAAAAACGTAAAGGAACTTTTTTCAAAGGTAGAAATATTACTTCTAGTAGTAACTCTACATTGGATGCTGATGTAAGTAACAATGACATAAAAACTGATATTAAAAATCCTTGTGCAAAAGAAAGAAAAATTCCTGATTTAAATGCGAGTTTTTCTACATTTGAAGGAAATATAGGTGTTATTAATGCCATAATGAATTTAAATATACTTTCGTTTGTATTCAAGAATGATGTGCGTTGTAAAAAATGTGACAATGGCATGGATATGCAAGTTTTAAAAAATAACTCTGGACTGGCTATTTCTTTCGTTTTGAAATGTTGTGTTTGCCCATATCGTGTGGAATTTTCTTCTTCAGATTATCATGAAGGAACCCAAAGAGCAACTGTAAATACCAGGTATGTATATGCAATGCGTTCCATTGGAAGAGGTGCAGAAGCTGGACGAATGTTTTGTGCACTTATGAATCTGCCTCAGCCACCAACAAGATTTGCCCCGTACAACAAGAGACTTTTAAATGCTGTAAAGCTTGTTTCTGAGGAAACAATGCAAAAGGCTACGCAAGAAGCGGTTTTGGAAAATGGAAGCAATAATAATATTGCAGTTGCCGTAGATGGAACTTGGCAAAAGAGAGGTTATTCGTCTCTAAATGGTGTGGTTACTGTGACCAGCATTGACACTGGGAAAGTCATTGATGTGGAAATTTTATCCAAGTACTGTATGTGCAGCAATAAGGTTTCTCATATAAAAGACTGTAAGCGCAATTTTGAAGGTTCTAGTGGGTCGATGGAAGTTGAAGGTGCTTCAAGAATATTTCAACGTTCATTGACATTGTACGATGCACGTTATGTCACATATTTAGGGGATGGCGACTCCAAAGCATTTGCTGCCATCAAAAAAGAAAACATCTATGGAGATGAATACCCCATCGAAAAGATAGAATGCATCGGACATGTGATGAAGCGTATGGGAACACGATTACGTCGTTTGAAAGCACAAATGAAAGGGAAATTTTTATCTGACGGTAAACGTTTATGTGGCAAAAACCGCTTAACTGAACACGAAATAGATAAATTGCAAACTTATTATGGGTTAGCTATCCGGAGGAATCTGAACAGTGTTCATAGTATGCGACAAGCTATCTGGGCTATTTTTCTTCACAAACTGTCGACAGATGAATATCCTCAACATGGATTTTGTCCCGCTGGAGAAGAATCATGGTGTGGATATAAAAAGGCTGAAGCAACAGGAAAGACTTACATACATAAGAACAGTCTTCCTGTTGCTGTCGTAGAATCTATGCGTCCAATATTTAGAGACCTTTCACACCCTGATCTTTTAAAAAAGTGTTTACATGGCAATACACAGAACCCGAATGAAAGCTTTCATAATGTCGTGTGGTCACGTGTTCCCAAATCTACATTTGTCCAGATTGAAACACTTTCACTTGGTGTTTATGATGCTGTATGCTCCTTTAATAGTGGTAATGCATCCAAGCTGGCTATTCTGGAAAAATTGGGTATAAAACCAGGGGAGTATGCTATAAATGCTATGAAATGCCTCGACAGAGAAAAACTGCGGAAAGCTATTTATGCCTTTTCTGGACAATCAAAGGAAAAGAGGGTAGAAAAAAGACTTAAAAGAAAAAGGTATGTAAACAGCATTAAGAAAAATTCAAATAATACAGCCTATGGAGCAGGACTTTTTTAACCAGGTAAGATTTTGTATTTAAAATCCAGTTTTCTAAAAATGACATTTTTTAAACTGCGTGTACCTTTTTCTCTAAATCTACTGTATCCATTCTCTTGAAATTTTTACAATATATTTCTGATATGTTATTCTATATACTGAAGTGAAACTTTTGTAATATTCTTAAAAACACCAGATATAGAGCAGATATCGTAACAAAAAACTGCTATTTTTCATAAATTCATTGTGATGTTCAGTAAAAAATTTCTTAAAAAAAAACTAAGCAATAAATTCTTAAAATCTCACTTCAGTACATAGATAAATATCTAAACAATGTGAAGATAAAATTTTGACTTTATATGTCCAGTAGTTTCTGAGAAAAAGGTACATAAAAATTCACAATTTAACATTGTCAGTATAGGGGGTACCGACTCCCCTTAAACTCAGAAATCAACATCCACTGAGTAACAATCAAAATCTTAATAATAGAAAGAAGCACAATTTTTTTTATTTAAAATTTTAAATGTTTTCAAGAAACTTCATTTAATTCTATTCATAGTAACTATCCCGTTCAAAAAATAAAGGAAATTGTCAATTTCCATAAAAATTATGGAAGGAAAAAGGCTTTGCCGATCAACACGTGATTCCCATATAGCAAGATATGAAAAAGATAATTACGAATGAAAACCAGGGAATAATTAAATTTATTTTCTACATTCACCAGTAAACAAAAACACATACCATTCGACCATATCATAAAAACTAACAAAAACATGAGATTTATTAGATGAAAAAGAATTTCAAATTGATGTTTTGCTTTCTCTTATCGGTAGCAATATCTCACACCTATAAGGAATAGAATTATCGAGATTGTCAGAAAAGTACTGAAGAGAGAGAGAGAGAGAGAGACGAAGCATTATATAATTTAATTGTATATAAGCTCAATAGCAGTTGAATTGTTTTGGAGACTGATAGGCAACTAGAGCATTTCTTAAAATGTTTTAACTATATTCAATGGGATTCATGTCTGGTGATTATCCTAGCCAATCGATTAGAAGAATTCCGTAATCAAAGGAAAATATAATGTTATTTGAACGTTGGTGTGAAATTGAAGTTAGAATCCGGAAGAAGGCACTTATCTCCAATTGTTAAATCTTGAGGGATTATAATGATATTATTCCTACATCGCTGGATCAGTTGCTGATTCAATCCAGGCAATGTATAATTCAGTACGAACACTAATCGTCCCACATCATCACCCTTCCCAATCGAACACTTTCGATAGAAAATACCGAATTATTCAGAGTGTCACTTTCTCTCTAGATTTACTGCCTGCATATTATCAGGTTCTACTCTTATGCTGTATTTGTCCGTAAATAAACTGCTTCTCCAACCATCTGTGCTTTAAATGATATGCTCTTCTCGTGGATAATTAATTTTTTGCGGTTGGGAACTTCCCTGACTTTTATTTACAGCTTCCGAGTACGTATTCCATAATTTGGAAAATAGCCCAAAGGGACACTCAAAAATCTTCTCTTCTACAAAGGAGTTTGTTTAGTGAACTTCTAAATGAGATTGAAGATCCTCCATATTAGCAATTCCACTATGTTATATCGTTGTACCACCGTATCCATTGTAACAAAATATTCATGGCGTATATTTGTGCATAATTTCCTCCTACATAGGTGGAGGGGTTGCCTTTCACTCATTACATAAATACCTATTTTTCTATGTCAAAGACAGATCTGCATATTCCCAATTTTTAAAATGTAATAACTTTTAATTTATCCATTTTCATATATGTTAGAAACTATTCGGTTATATACATTTATTCGGTTATATACATTTAATACTGAATAATACAGAACAAAAGAATCATATAATTGTTTTGAACAGTGTATAATACGCTGTTAAAATTCTCCTATAAATACTATACATTTTATTTAGATTTTAAGGCATTGTCCATGCCATGAATTTTGTAAGGTAATTAAATATAATAGCTTGATTGATTCAGTTAAATGAATTCTTTCTACTAGCAGTTAAAATATTATAAGAATATAATTCATAAAATTATGTAATTTAAACAAATTTAATTTATATTAATTCTCAGCATAATTTACAGTTTGTTTCAAAAAATGGAACCGAATCCAATAATTGCATCGTAAACTAACTCCAGTGAAACATTTTGAGTACTGAATTACAACTTGAGAAATAAAACGTATTGGAATTAAGTTTTGAATAATAAATAAAAATTATTGATTAGCTCACTTTTCTAATGATTTCAAGAAAATGGCCTGACCAAAAGTCTGAACATTAAATTATATATTTAATATATTATATGAGAATCACTTTGAATTTACTTCATTATTTTTATATCTTTCTAACTATTCCTCGATATTATTTTTGTACTTTAATATTCTAGTCTCATAATAAAAGATATGTTTACAATTACAATAACTCTTATTTGCAGTACATAAAATCAGTGAGTGTTTCAATAAAAGAAGTTATATCTTTAAACAATCATATATCCTACTCATACATTAGGTAAACACGAATATTTTTTATACAACTGAATTGTATACTATTGAAGCCTGAAGATTATTTCAGAAGCATTGCGCCTAAAATAAGACTGAAGCTTATTTAGAATCGTCTTGTTTCACTTGTTACATGTATGTGCAAAATATCATAATTCAGTCTTCTTACTATCATTTCTTCTTTATACTAATACTTAAGAAAAAATAAATAGATATATAAAATGAGCATAATAAACAAATCTAAATTATTCTCATGGTTTAATTCAGAAATGAAAAAAAAAAAAACGATTTCATTTTATCATTATTAAGAAAGGGCTTGAAATGATTTATCATTATATAAATTAAAAGATTCATATAATACTGTGTATTAAAATAATGTGAACTGATGTTTATAAAAAGGGTCTTACGTAATTCATTGGAATAAATAAGGAATGAAAGTTATGTAATTCAAAACAGAGAATGTAGGGCATGTAATTCAAGGTCTTCAAAAGAATTCCGCAATAGTTTCTTTTCAATTGTTATCCACAACTTAAATGTCTCCAAATCTGTCATTGTGTGTTTTTTGAACAAAGAACTTCCAGTGAGGAGTCCATTTAAAGATTTATAATAGGTTCCCTGAATGAATGAAATACTTATCTGATGAACACAGTACATGTCAAAAACAGGATTTATTGGGTTTTTGCTTGACCGATTGGAATCCACAAACAAAAACATAAGAAATGTCTTTCCTTTTACTAATCAATAATACTAAATCTCTGATATAAAAGATAGACTTATTGTGATGTTTTAATCAAGGAAGAACATATATTAATTGATTAAAAATGTAACATTCACTAGATGTAGTTAGTTTAAAAAATGATTGACGAGCTATACTTTCAAGTGAGAATATTGTTCGTAGCTAAAAGCCTAAAAATTAAAAAAAAAAATTTAAGAATTGTTTAATACAAATTTGATTGACAAGTCTTACTTATTACAACATTATATTAAAGCTTATATAAAAGTTCTAACTATGGAAAATGTTACAATATTTTGAAGAAAATTAAATTGTAATATACTAATAAAAAATCTTATAAACACTTTTCATATGAGAATCAATTATCTCTTTCAATAACTTTTTACTAATATAACTATCTTAATCCATTATAGAATTTTACAGGCTATATTTTCAAAAGGTATTCAATCTATTTAATGCATTGCTGTGAAAAACCTTTTCTCTCTGTAAAAGTTTCAGAAAAAGGACTAAATTATTCTCACATTACTCCAACATTTTTCTTACATACTTTTACTTCATCTTTGGAAACACAGAATATTTCTATCGGATCATCATTCACGAACATAGTACATTATCTAACAGTCACGAATTGACAAATTATCATTTCGACGGAAGATAGTGGAAGAAATGGCACAGTGCCAGCCAAAAGAAATCTGAATTGAGTTACATTTTTTTTTGAAACTCCGAAGAGAACAGAAATGATAAATATAGATTATAAACCTAGTTATTGTCTTATATTTGTGCTTCATACAAGAAACAATTTTCAGGTAGCAATCTTTAAAAATATGATCATGGAAAATACAATTACAGTAGACGCTTTCTAACCGGTCATCAAGAGAACGGGCCATTAGCGAAATAACGAAATGGACGTTTACAATGAATGATATGCCACACATACACTGAATTACAGTTGTGAATAGAAATGACCAAACATGCCGTTAGTACAAAACGAGGACGACTTCTACAGAGCCATTTGTGAAAAATTCTTCATAGAAAAAGAAATGCAGCCAATTCTATTTTAGAGACTAGCCCGTTATACAGATTGTCCAGTTCAAAAGTACCTTACGTGAATGGGTCAGCGCTCGAAACTTTATGCATGCAGATAAATAAATTTAAACTATAATATGAAAGGGTAGGTTGCCAAATTTAATGAAAAAAAATCAATACACTCCCACGTATGATTCTTTGGTGGCGCGGAGGATATCCAGACTATCAACAGTTTCAAGACAAATGTTATGTAGAAGTGCAGGATTATTAATAAAATTGCTGTGGTAATTCTGCTTTGTAATTCGCTTACAGAATTAATTTTTCTGTCGAAATCTCTGTCTTTTACATAACTCCATAAAAATTCGAGAGGAGAAATGTTTTGTGAACGAGGAGGTTATATTATTGGGCCGTCACATCCAATCCGCATGTTTGGAAAAGTCACACTTAATGCTTCCCTGACATGAAAGCTCCAATAAGGTGGAGCACCATGGTGTTGAAAAATAATAAGTGGAAGATAATTATTAAGTTGTAGAAAGGTAAATTGTTCTAGCAATTTGAGAAAAACTTCTCTTCTTACCTTCTTCTCAACAATAAAAAAGGGCCAATAATCTGGTAGTGTAATATACTACATCAAACATTCACACTTTTGCTATAACGGACAAAAATTACGTCTATTTTTATCTGTTCCTAAATTTTATAATTAAATATTTTTTTTAATGGCAAATATAAATAAGTAATTAAATTTTTATATGCAATAATCTTGTTAATATAAAGTTTCCTTTAAGCTTTAATAAGATCATCTATATGTTTATATATATATATATATATATATATATATATATATAAGATTACTGTACTATTAATATTTTAAATATATATATAAAATTATTAGAATAAATTAAAATAAATTTATAACATTTTTAATTTACAAATTATTATTATAATAATTTTAGATAGCTATGATTTGATTTCTTTAAAATCTTTTTTTTTTTTTTTTTTTATACTTTTTCAATTAATAAAATCACAACCTTTTATCTGTATAATCTTGAGTTAAGAATTTCTAGGTTATTGGATTAAATTTTAATACATAAAAAAGTTTTTGAATATATTTTAGAGTATATGTATTTTCATTTATGTCTTATTGGTGATATAGGTTTCTTTTGTTTAGTAAGCTTTGCAGGATTGTTACATTTACTTTTATTTTTATGATCTATATTCCGTAAAATAAAGTAATCCATCAATCTACTAGAAAAGGAGGGTTCGATTTGAAAACAAATTCTATGTTTGACAGAAGAAAGTTTTGAAGAGAAAGGAGGAAAGTGATAAGTAAAAGTTTTATAAATCAACATTAGTTTTATGACAATAGAACATATATTTGAAGTTGAATGGATTTTGTTAATATGCCAGATGGATTTCTATTACTTATGTTTCTTTTCTTTTCATATTCTTAGTTTAATTATTTTTTTCTGGAATTGAAACTTTTGTGTTGATTTCGCTTTTTCCATTTTGTTATAAAATGTCTCAGAGAATTTTTCACAGAATGAGTCATAGAGAATTTGTTTTTTTTCTCCCTCAGACAAGCACTTTGCTTTTCGTCGTCTGTGACATCATGCCCAAAACCACTCAATACGTCTTGACATGTTTTTGTATAAAAAGAGAGTTTTTGTGTTGTACGTTATGCTTTTTGTGAAACTTTCATTTTGTGCTGTTTTAGAAATAAAATGCTGTTTTTTTCGGTATGATGTTTGACGTTTTAATCTGAATCTCTTCCACAATCTAGAACCTGCAATTTCGGCATAGTTAGGATTACCAAATTAATATTTTGCCTATTTTGTTTCTGGCGTTCACGTTTATTGCTTTAATTATATAGGTTGAGGGTCTGAGAGTAAAACGAAAGTCATTAAGAAGTATGTTTTACTTATATTTAAAGGATAATGACTAATAATTGAACTATATTCATATCAAAAGCGGGTGTTTTATAAATTCATTAGACTAGATCCCATTCAAGAAGGAATTTCGAACTTCTCTTGAGTGATGAAAAGCTGGCTAATGTGTTTGTAATATAAAATTGCAGATTCTAATTTTTTGAAAATTTGATTAATTTGGTTTTTATAAACCTCATCTTCTATGAAGTTATCTTCACTGAAGATGATGTTTATAAAAGCCAAATTAATCAAATTTTGAAAAAATTAGAATCTGAAACTTTTTTTTAAAAAAGAAAGGGAGTGAATCGATTAAAAAAGAATTTGAAAATCCACAGGAAAATACGCTGAAATTTACATTACCAAAATTGGAATAATTTACATTTAGAGGTGAACCTAAGAATTTTTTTAACTTTTGGTGGCAATTTCAAAAAATTTACTGCGAACCTCTGATATTCCCAATGAAAATAAGCTGCATCATTTGAATCAATTCTGTGTTCAGGGATCTAAAATGGTGATAGTGATTGCCAGTTCTCTTCCCCCCTCCCCGAAAAAAAATGTAACTAACTCAAATTTTTTCGTACAGCATTTAGATATGATTGCGAAATCTTAAGAGTAATTTAGAGATACTTCATGATGACAGATATGAAAATTCCTTTTAAAATTGAGAGCCAACCTTTAAGTAATAAATTAACTCAGAAATGGTATAGAAGAATGACGAAACCTATGATAGAATGAAAGTATTTAGAAGGATATGCTGCTATTCTCGTTTTATGAAAAGAGTACCTAAAATCGAACTTGAAAATTATGCTTATTATTTCTCACATAAATCTGTTCTTAAGCTTTCTGGAATGACTAAGTAGGGATTGTATTTGATGCATCAACCAGATATGGCAATAACCTATCATTTTATGACTGCCTTCACACACAGAGACCCTAAGTTAATTGAATCAAAACCAGATATTTTGGATAGGTTTCATATGTACCCTACTGGTTTGTAAAACGATATGTAAAAAAGAATCAAAGTCTACAAATCAGCGTCACTCCGTAACATCGAGATCTCATAATGTGTTTCTATCCACGTTTAAGTTTTGAAATATAGAGCCGATACTTTAAGGATTTTACCTACGGCAAGAGAGTAAGTACGCAATAATTTCTCTCATTTCTTAATAATAGGATTTGTATCTTAAGGGTGAGAAAGACGGTCAGAAAGTGATACGAAATTGTATAGAGTAGGGCATACAGCTCGAAACCAGTTATGATTGAATCTATTGATTTGTCTGTTTAAATAGTGGAAAATGAGACATGTTTGTGGTTGTAAGTGTTGAACTTGCTGGATCTGTTTTTTCTCAAAGATGGAAAAAGTATGGATTGTTTTGTACACGTGTTCAGGATATCATGCAATATATTTAGAATTGGTCATACACACACACACCAGGAAAAGACTTTCTTCTGTATTTTTGTCGATTAGTTAGTTGAATGATTAGATGTTCTGTCGTGTACTCTGATATTTATAAAAATTTTAAAGGCGTTGTCGAGGAATTCAAAAATCAGGGGAAAAAATTAAACATGGAATACAAATAATAAAATAAGAATTCATTCTTTCCATAGTTGAATGGAAAGGAGAATGATGGAAAAGACTTATAAGAGCATTCAAAGAATCTATTGAAACGCACTTTTGAAACGAATTTCGAGTGTGGGCGAACTACCCACACGGCCACCTTGACTTTTCAAAAGCTTCTCACTGTCATATGACTGCAAGTCCAGCATCAGTATTCATCTTTTGACATATATCTCAGAGGATTTAGTTGATCTTGTGTCCATAACATCTGCAGAATTTATGATGGCTGATTTCTTGAAGTGACTGGTATAGATTTAAACGACTTAGCAAAATTTCATAAAAGAAGGAAATTTAGAGTAAAACTTCTAAAAGATCTTCGAGAAAGGCTCCCAAAGGAATATATAGGATCGTTAGTACAAAAGTCTCCAATGTAAAGGTATCTAAAAAATCCAGGGAACCAATAAAGGCCAACATTAAAGGCTCCCTGGGTGGAACTTTTAATGTTGGTAAGGTTGTTTTTGTTTAAAATCATAATAAAAAGAGTCTGTACTGGTATTTAACCCAATTGCTTGAGTTGGTTCCGAAGAGAGATGGCAGTGTTTGTATCTTAAAATTGAAGTATTACAAATGTAACAATTCGTTCAATTCAAAGAATTGAATTGAATAAAAATTCAATCAATAGAAGCTTTAATACCGAAAAGATGTGCCAGAAAATGCTTATTTACCAGCTAATGTGATAAGATCTTTGACTCTAATTTGACTCTCTTCCTCAATTTGAAATCTGCAATTTCTGCATTGATAGGATTACCGAATTAATATTTTACATCAATTATACTAAGTGTGATGTTAAATCTGTAATACTAACGTATCCATGCATTTCAGTCCAAAGCCAGAAACATCAATTTAAATTAATTTCACTTTTTGGACTTAATTTTTATTTTGATTTTATTGTCTAGTTTTTCTTGATTACTACTTAATAGTTTATCTTTAATCCATTGTAATAATACATATTGTACAATTTACTAAATGTAATTTCACGTATTAGTTTGCTAATTTATTCTTTACTTATAAATATATATTTAAAAATTCATTTTTACTTTTACTCCACTTCTGAAATTTAAGTTACATTTTTCTTTAACTTTTTTCTTTATTTTTTACTTTTAGTAATAATATTCACTCATATAACTTTCACTTATGTCTTTAAATTTCAGACAAAGAACATACTTGGTTGTATAACATTAATAATTTCTTTATTCTATTGTATTTTTATTGTGTTATTTTGGTGAGAAGCGCAGCTTACGTTTAGCGTGTCATCTTTCAAACCGTACAGAGCTCTTCTCACTGGAGTGTTTTGAAAACAAATATCTTACACATTCGACGATATGACGTTGGTGTTTTGAGAATTTCTCTTCACTAACTCGAGGATCTTATAGTAGTTTAAATTGCATAAAATTACGATTTCTTCCCAACCGAAATGAAACGCGATTAAGTAAATTAGATGAAAATCGCGGAATTGAATTAGAGGTAGGGAAATATAAATGAAATAGAATTGAAAAAATGAATGGAAGAAGAGAATAATGACATGCTGATAGTTAGTAAATTGGATTGAAGCATCATAATTAATATTTAGGCTTCAAGTGCTTATTAGTCGAAATATTAAGATACAAAGCTACTGTTATCGAGAAGTGTTTGAATCATAAGGAGTGAATTGGTAAGCTAAGACATTATTAGTTGATTATAAACTAGTATTTATGAGTAAAATAGGATTTGAGAAAAAACGGCCTTATCTATTCTTCAATGATTAATAAAATATTTTATCTTGCTCTTCTGTATCTTCAAATGAAGGAAAAAAAAAACTTATGTTTGTTTGTGTATATATATATATATATATATATATATATATATCGGAACTGAAGCACAATGCAATACCAGTATTGTAAACTATTAATTGCTGTAAACTACATAAAAAAAATGATATTGTTGAATAAAATAAATTTTTTCTGCAGGAATATTTGAAAATATATTTAAATTAGTATACATTTTCGTAACATTTCAATTTTTTGGCATTATTTATATTATCAACAAAGTTAATCGATTTTGATTTAAACATTCAATCCAACTGAATAACATTCTCATTTAGAATTCACCATTCAATAATAAAATCAAAGTTTTGTTGATAGATGCCTTTCTCTCATTTTTTCTTCTATATTATCAAATAATGACATTAATATGTAGGTCTAACTGCAATCACTACGAGCTTTGAGAATGTTGAAAGAGGATGGATTAAAAATGAGCTTAAATATATATTTTTTCTTTTCATGTATAATCCTTAGGGTGGATTATTTTTTTTTAAAAAATCTCAAAATTTGTGTATGGTTGTTTTTTTTTAATAGGTTCATTAAGGAATATAAAATAAAAACTCAATATTATAATTAAACTCAGAAATCAACATCCACTGAGTAACAATCAAAATCTTAATAATAGAAAGAAGCATACCTTTTTTTTTTATTTTACATTTTAAATGTTCAAGAAACTTCATTTAATTCTATTCATAGTAACTATCCGTTCAAAAAATTATAGGAAATTGTCAATTTCCATAATTATGGAGAAAAAGGCTTTTGCCGATCAACTGATTCATATAGCAAGATATGAAAAAAAGATAATTACGAATGAAAACCATGGAATGAATAAATTTATTTTCTACATTCACCAGTAAACAAAAACACATACCATTCGACCATATCATAAAACTAACTAAAAACTATAAGTTGTATTAGATGAAAAGAATTTCAAATTGATGTTCACTTTCTCATTATGGCAATATCTCACACCTATAAGGAATGGAATTGAAGACGAGCATGCAGAAAAGTACTGAAGAGAGAGAGAGAGAGAGATGAAGCATATATAATTTGAATGCTGTATATGTAAGCTCAAGCAGTTGAATTGTTTTGGAGACTGATAGGAAGCCTACGAAGCATTTCTTAAAAATGTTTTAAGCTATATTCAATGATTACAATTCGTTCATTTGATTATCCCTAGCCAATCGATTAGAAGAAATTCCGTATCAAAGGAAAAATATAATGTTATTTGAACGTTGGTGTGAAATTGAAGTTGAACGTCGGAAGAAGGCACTTATCTCCAATTGTTAAATCTGAGGATTATAATGATATTATCTCTACATCGCTGGATCAGTTGCTGATTCAATCCAGGCAATGTATAATTCAGCAGACACTAATCGTCCCCTCATCACCTTCCCAATCAACACTTTCGATAGAAAATATCGAATTATTCAAGTGTCACTTTTCTCTAGATTTACTGCTTGTCAGGTTCTACTTATGCTGCTATTTGTCCATTACATAAAACTTTGCACCCAACCATCTGTGCTTTTTAAATGATACCTGCTCTTCTCGTGGATAATTAATTTTTTTGCGGTTGGGAACTTCCTGACTTTTATTTAAGCTTCCGAGTACGTATTCCATAATTTGAAAATAGCCCAAAGGACACTCAAAAATCTTCTCTCTTCTACAAAGGAGTTTGTTTAGTGAACTTCTAAATGAGATTGAAGATCCTCCATATTAGCAATTCCACTATGTTATATCGTTGTACCACCTGTATCCATTGTAACAAAAATTCATGGCGTATATTTAGTGCACTTCCTACTACAGGTGGAGGGTTGTACCTTTCACTCATTACATAAATACTATTTTTCGCATGTCAAGACAGATTCCAGATTATTCCCAATTTTTAAAATGTAATAACTTTTTAATTTATCCATTTTTCATATATGTTAGAAAAACTATTCGGTTATATACATTTATTCGGCTATATACATTTAATACTGAATAATACAGAACAAAGAATCATATAATTTTTAACAGTGTATAATACGCTGTTGTAAATTTCCCATAAATACTATACATTTTATTTAGATTTTAAGGCATTGTCCATGCCATGAATTTTGTAAGGTAATTGTAAATATAATAGCTTGATTGATTCAGTTAAATGAATTCCTTTCTACTAGCAGTTAAAAAAATATTATAAGTATATAATTCATAAAAAATTATGTAATTCTAAACAAATTTAATTTATATATTCTCAGCATAATTTACAGTTTGTTTCAAAAAAGATTCGAAACTGAATCCAATAATTGCATCGTAAACTCAGTGAGCTTTGAGTAATTGAATTACAACTTGAGAAATAAAACGTATTGGAATTAAGTTTTGAATAATAAATAAAAAATTATTGATTAGCCTTAATTTTTCTGATTTCAAGAAAATGGCCTTGTTTAAAAGTCTGAACATTATATATTTAATATATTATATGAGAATCAATTGAATTCTCTACTATTATTTTTATATCTTCTTAGAACTATTCCTCGATATTATTTTTGTATTTCTTAATTGTTTCTAGTCTCATAATAAAAAGATATATTACAATTACAATAACTCTATTTTGCAGTACATAAAATCAGTGAGTATTTCCAATCAAAGAAGTTATATCTTTAAACAATCATATATCCCATTCATACATTGTGTAAACACGAATATTTTTTATACAACTGAATTGTATGCCATTGAAGCCTGAAGATTATTTGTACATTGCGCCTAAAATAAGAAGCTATTTAGAATCGTCTTTGTTTCACTGTTACATGTATGTGCAAAATATCATATCCAAGGCCTTCTTACTATCATTTTTTCGTTATACTAATATTTAAGAAAAAATAAATAGATATATAAAATGAGCATAATAAACAAATCTAAATTATTCCTATGGTTTAATTCAGAAATGAAAAAAAAAAAAACGATTTCATTTTTATCATTATTAAGAAAGGGCTTGAAATGATTTATCATTATATAAATTAAAAGATTCATATAATACTGTATTAAAATAATGTGAACTGATGTTTATAAAAGGGTCTTACGTAATTCATTGAATAAATAAGGAATGAAAGTTATGTAATTCAAAAAACAGAGAATGTAGGGCATGTAATTCAAGGTCTTCAAAAGAATTCCGCAATAGTTTCTTTTTTTTTCAATTGTTATCCATTAACTTAAATGTCTCCAAATCTGTCATTGTGTGTTTTTGAAAGAACTTCCAGAGGAGTCCATTTAAAGATTTATAATAGGTTCTGAATGAATGAAATACTATCTGATGAACACAGTACATGTCAAAAACAGGATTTATTGGGTTTTTGCTTGACCGATTGGCCAAACAAAACATAAGAATGTCTTTCTTTTTACTAATCAATACTAAATCTCTTGATATAAAAGATAGACTTATTGTGATGTGTTTTTAACTAGCTGAACATATATTAATTGATTAAAAAAAAATGTAACATTCACTAGATGTAGTTAGTTTAAAATGATTGACGAGCATACTTCTTCAAGTGAGAATATTGTTCATAGCTAAAAGTCAAAAAATTAAAAAAAAAAAATTAAGAATTGTTTATCACAAATTTGATTGACAAGTCTTACTTATTACAACATTATATTAAAGCTTATATAAAAGTTCTAACTATGGAAAATGTTACAATATTTTTGAAGAAAATTAAATTGTAATATACCACAAAAATCTTATTAACACTTTTCATATGAGAATCAATTATCTCTTTCAATAACTTTTTTACTAATATAACTATTCATTATAGAATTTTACAGGTTATATTTTCAAAAGGTATTCAATCTATTTAATGCATTGCTGTGAAAAACTTTTTTCTCTCTCTGTAAAAAAGTTGCAAAAAAGACTAAATTATTCTCACATTATCTAACATTTTTTCTTACATACTTTTACTTCATCTTTGGAAACACAGAATATTTCTATCGGATCACTTGGCTCACGAACATAGTACACATCTAACAGTCACGAATTGACAAATTATCATTTCGACGAAGATAGTGGAAGAAATGGCACAGTGCCAGCCAAAAGAAATCTGAATTGAGTTACATTTTTGAAACCCAAAGAGAACAGAAATGATAAAATATAGATTATAAACCTAGTTATTGTCTTTATATTTGTGCTTTCATAAGAAACACAGGTAGCAATCTTTTAAAAAATATGATCAGCGGAAAATACAATTAAGCAGTAGACGCTTTCTAACCTATCATCAAGAGAACGGGCCATGAAATAACGAAAATGGACAAGCTTACAATGAATGATATGCCACACATACTGAATTAAGAAGCCAGAATAGAAATGACCAAACATGCCGTTATAACAAACGGTGACGACTTCTACAGAGTTTGTGAAAAATTCTTCATAGAAAAAAAGAAATGCAGCCAATCTATTTTAGAGACTAGCCCGTTATACAGATTGTCCAGTTCAAAAGTACCTTACGTGAATGGGTCAGCGCTCGAAACTTTATGCATGCAGAGATAAATAAATTTAAACTATAATATGAAAGGGTAGGTTGCCAAATTTAATGAAAAAAAATCAATACACTTACACGTATGATCTTTGGTGGCGCGGAGGATATCCAGACCATCAACAGTTTCAAGACAAATGTTGTAGAAGCGCAGATTATTAATGTTGTGGTAATTCTTGCTTTGTAATCTGCCACAGAATTAATTTTCTGTCGAAATCTCTGTCTTTAGCATAACCCATAAAAAATTCGAGAGGAAATGTTTTGTGAACGAGGAGGTTATATTATTGGCCGTCACATCCAACTGCATGTTTGGAAAAGTCACACTTATCGCTTCCTGACATGAAAAAGTCTTAATAAGGTGGAGCAATCATGGTGTTGAAAAATAATAAGTGGAGATAATTATTGTTGTAGAAAAGGTAAATTGTTCTAGCAATTTGAGAGAAAACTTCTCTTCTTACCTTCTTTCCTCAACAATAAAAAAAAGCATTAATCTGTAGTGTAATATACTACATCAAACATTCACACTTTTTGCTATAACGGACAAAAATTACGTCTATTTTTATCTGTTCCTAAATTTATAATTAAATATTTTAATGGCAAAATATAAATAAGTAATTAAATTTTTATATGCAATAATCTTGTTAATATGTTTCCTTTTGCTTTAATAAGATCATCTTATATGTTTATATATATATATATATATATATATATATAAGATTACTGTACTATTAATATTTTCAATATATATATAAAATTATTAAATAAAATAAATTTATAACATTTTTTTAATTTACAAATTATTATTATAATAATTTTAGATAGCTAAGGATTTGATTTCTTTTAAAATCTTTTTTTTTTTTTTTTTTTTTTTTTTTTTTTGTTCTTTCTACACCAATTAATGTCGACACCATTTTAGATCTGTATAATCTTGAGTTAAGAATTTCTAAGTTATTGATTAAATTTTAATACATAAAAAGTTTTTGAATATATTTTGTAAATATATGTATTTTCATTTATGTCTTTATTGGTGATATAGGTTTCTTTTGTTTAGTAAGCTTTTAAGTAGATTGTTACATTTAATTTATTTTATGATCTATATTCCGTAAAATAAAAAAGTAATCCATCAATCTACTAGGAAAAGGAGGGTTCGATTTGAAAACAAATTTACATGACAGAAGAAAGTTTTGAAGAGAAAGGAGGAAAAGTGATAAGTAAAAGTTTTATAACCAACATTAGTTTTAAGGACAGAAATTATATTTGAAGTTGAATGGATTTTGCTAATATGCCAGATGGATTTCATTACTTATGCTTTTTTTCTTTCATATTTTTTGGTTTACTATTTTTTTTCTGAATTGAAACTTTGTGTTGATTTCGCTTTTTCCCATTTTGTTATAAAATGTCTCAGAGAATTTTTCACAGAATGAGTCATAGAGAATTTGTTTTTTCTCCTCAGACAAGACCCTTTGTTTTTTCCGTTCAGACATCATGCCCAAAACCACCTTTTCACGTGTCTTGACATGTTTTTGTATAAAAAAAAGAGAGTTTTGTGTTGTACGTTATGGTGAAACTTCATTTTGTGCTGTTTTAGAAATAAAATGCTGTTTTTTCGGTATGATGTTTGACGCTCTTAATCTGAATCTCTCTTTCCACAATCTAGAATCTGCAATTTCGGCATAGTTAGATTACCAAATTAATATTTTACCTATTTTGTTTCATGTTCACGTTTATTGCTTTTAATTATATAGGTTGAGGGTCTGAAAGTAAAAAACGAAAGTCATTAAGAAGTATGTTTTACGAGTATTTAAAGGATAATGACTAATAATTGAACTATATTCATATCAAAAAGGGTGTTTTATAAATTCATTAGACTAGATCCCATTCAAGCACTCGAACTTCTTTAAGTGATGAAAAGCTACTAATGTGTTTAATAAATTAGAGATTCTTATTTTTTGAGGGCTTGATTACTTACTTTTATAAACCTCATCTTCTATGAAGTTATTCTCACTGAAGATGATGTTTATAAAGCCAAATTAATCAAATTTTGAAAAATTAGAATCTGAAACTTTTTTTTAAAAAAAAAAAGAAAGGGAGGAATCGGAAAAAAGAATTTGAAAATCCACAGGAAAAATACGCTGAAATTTACATACAAAATTGGAATAATTTACATTTAGAGGTGAACCTAAGAATTTTTTTAACTTTGGGTGGCAATTTCAAAAATTTATCAAGTGAACCTCTGATATTCCCAATGAAAATAAGCTGCATCATTTGAATCACTCCTGTGTTCAGGATCAAAATGGTGATAGTGATTGCTGTTCTCTTCTCCCGAAAAAAAAAAAATGTAACTAACTCAAATTTTTTCAAAAAGCAGCATTTAGATATGATTGCGAAATCTTAAGAGTAATTTAGAGATACTTCATGATGACAGATATGAAAATTCCTTTAAAATTGACAACCTTTTAAGTAATAAATTAACCTTCAGAAATGGTATAGAAGAATGACGAAACCTATGATAGAATGAAAGTATTTAGAAGGATATGCTGCTATTCACAAAAAGAGTACCTAAAATCTAGTTCTAAAATATGCTTATTATTTCTCACATAAATCTGTTCTAAGCTTGGAATGACTAAGTAGGGATTTATTTGATGTATCAACGATATGGCAATAACCTATCACTTATGACTGCCTTCACACACAGAGACCCTAAGTTAATTGGAATCAAAACCAGATATTGATAGGTTTTATATGTACCCTACTGGTTTGTAAACGATATGCAAAAGAATCAAAGTCTACAAATCAGCGTCACTCCGTAACATCGAGATCTCATAATGTGTTTCTATCCACGTTTAAGTTTCATAGAGCCGATACTTTTAAGGATTTTACCAATATAAAGAGAGAGGTACGCAATAATTTCTCATTTCTAATAATAGGATTTGTATCTTAAGGGTGAGAAAGACGGTCAGAAAGTGATACGAAATTGTATAGAGAAAAAAAAGCATACAGCCTTGTTCAGTTAAGAATCTATTGATTTGTCTGTTTAAATAGTGGAAAATGAGACATGTTTGTGGTTGTATGTTGAACTTCTGCTGGATCTAAGCTTCAAAGATGGAAAAGTATGGATTGCTTTGTACCACATGTTCAGGATATCATGCAATATATTTGTAATTGGTCACACACACACACACACCAGGAAAAAGACTCTTTCTTCTGTATTTTTGTCGATTAGTTAGTTGAATGATTAGATGTTCTGTCGTGTACTCTGATATTTATAAAAATTTTAAAGGCGTTGTCGAGGAATTCAAAAAATCAGGGAAAAAATTAAACATGGAATACAAATACTGTAAAATAAGAATTCATTTCTTTTCCATAGTTGAATGGAAAGGAGAAATGATGGAAAAGACTTATAAGAGCATTCAAAGACCTATAGGAAACGCACTTTTGAAACGACTTTATGTGGGCGAACTACCCACACGGCCAATTGACTTTTCAAAAAAGCTCGTCATATGACTGCAAGTCCAGCATCAGTATTCATCTTTTGACATATATCTCAGAGGATTTAGTTGATCTTGTGTCCATAACATCTGCAGAATTTATGATGGCTGATTTTGAAGTGACTGGTATAGATTTAAAAAACGACTTAGGCAAATTTCATAAAAGAAGGAAATTTAGAGTAAAACTTAAAAAAGATTCGAGAAAGGCTCCCAAAGGAATATATAGGATCGTTAGTACAAGTCTCCAATGTAAAGGTATCTAAAAAATCCAGGGAACGATAAAAAAGGCCAACATTAAAGGCTCCCTGCGGAACTTTTAATGCTGGTAAGGTTGTTTTTGTTTAAAATCATAAAAAAGAGTCTGTACTGGTATTTAACCCAATTTTGAGTTGGTTCCGAAGAGAGATGGCAGTGTTTGTGTCTTAAAAAATTGAAGTATTACAATCATGTAACAATTCGTTCATAGTCTGAATTGAATAAAAAAATTCAATCAATAGAAGCTTTAATACCGAAAGATGAAAATGCTATTTACCAGCTAATGATAAAGATCTTTGACACCTCTGACTTTCCTCAATTTGAAATCTGCAATTTCTGCATTGATAGGATACCGAATTAATATTTTTACATCAATTATACTAAGTGATGTTAAACGTAATACTAACGTATCCATGCATTTCAGTCCAAAGCCAGAAAACATCAATTCTAAATTAATTTCAATTTTTTGGACTTAATTTTATTTTGATTTTATTGTCTAGTTTTTCTGATTACTACTTAATAGTTTATCTTTAATCCATTGTAATAATACATATTGTACATAACTTACTAAATGCATTGACGTATTAGTATATATCACTATTAGTATTCTATTTC
>BMAW01047527.1:281408-350366 GCA_019974015.1 Nephila pilipes
TAATTTCTCATTAACGTATTAATTATTATAATTATTTACCATAGAAAATTACGAATACGTATAGATACGTATAGAAAAGAATAATAAAAAAATCTGGTTATTTATATAAAATGAAGTATTTATCTGCCTTTAATGAAAGTGCATTCACTAGTTAAAAAGTCTAAAATATAATTAATTAAATATACTTGAAATTTTTATAACAATTGTGTATTTTATTAATTAGATTAAGATTCTTATTCAAAAGTTATTTACTAGATATTATACACCAGATTGAAATTGAAGGTAATTAAAAGTTTAATTTGAAATACATTGTGCCATTTAAAAATAAATATAGAAAATATCAAAAATTTAGAAAAAATTCGTTATCATTGAAAATTAAAATCCCATATTTATTATCTTAAATTATTTTGAAATATTAAATGAATAAGAAGACAATTCTTAAACATTTGGTGGGAAATTTTTATAAAGATTATTTTCTATAATACTAATTACTCTATCCGGTTTTTTTCAACATGAATAAATCTTACAATTTTTGATATAAAATGTCGAGGTAATATATGTTCAGAGTTGTACTATTTTAGATTTTTATTTTGATGAAACTTCAAATATTTAGTAGCATAAAATATTTCTATCTTTACATAAATACTAATTAAGCTAAAAGTTTTATTATATTAATTAATATATACATGAAGTTCCAAAAGTTATGGTATGACTCCTAATACCTTTGGAGATCGCCTTTTACCAGGAGAAATGCTGCAATTGGACGCGGCATTGATTCAAGAAATAAAAAAATATTCAATCATGCTGCCTCTAAAACCTTCCAAAATTGTGAAAATGTTACCGGTGCAGAATTTTATCTACGTATTGACTTAATGATAATGTCCAAAGCAAGTTGATAGTATTTATATCTAGCGATCTAGGGAGCCAGATATGAGTCCAATTCTGTGGAATTGTTAGTAATGTTCAGCAGTCCAATGGTGAATAATATTGACATTCTGCACTATCTCCTGGAACATTTAGTAGTTGTTTCGGTACATTAAGTCTACTAATGACTGGTAATAGTCTATAAGTAGCAGAATATAACCGTTTCCAGTCAATATTGGTTCAATTTGACCAAAGGACCTAGTACATGCCATGAAAACATAGCCCACATCATTATGAAGAAACCACCAACTCGTGCAATGCCTTGTTAACAATTTGGATAAACAGCCTTGAAGAGGTCGCGTCACACTTCAACTTATTATCACATCTTACCAACTAGAATCATGGCTCATCTGACCAAGCTAAGTTTTTGCAATCATTTAGGGTCCAATAGGTGAACAACCTCCCAACCCAGCGGAGGTGCTGCTGTCGATGGGGTATTATTAGTAAAGGCACTCGAAACGCCATACCATAATCTTCAACATCAAATTTCACTACATTGTCCACACGGACAGATCTGTAGTACGTCCAACATTGATTGATGCTATTATTTCACACATTACTGTTTGTCTGTTAACCTTGATCACTATACGTAGACGTTGCTGGATTCAATAATTAAGTAAACCCTGTCGGACCCTGCGTTGTCCATGGTAGGAGGTAATGCTTGATTTTATGAATTCTCAGCACAATATTGACACTTAGTTAAAGAATGTTGAGTTCCCTAACTATTTCCGAAATTGAATGCCCATGTAGGTCCAATTAGCCTTTTGCATCCAACGTCTTTTAATTCCAGTTGAGTGATTATTATCACGTTAGAAAATGTATCACATAAATCACTTGAATACAAATGAAAGCCCTGACAATGCAATACCCATTTCTACATTTTTTATGCGATGCTACAACCATCTGGATATTTGCATTTTGCTATACCTTGTCTTGTAGAACTTAAGTATACAACTGAAATGTTCAAATTGCAAGAAAAATCTGTCCCATTAAATTTATTTATTAAACGAAAAACATTTAAAGAAGTAAAATTATTGCTAAGCCATCACTCAAAAAGTTCTCTACAATGAAATTTTACTCCAGGTTTTGAAACATTTTGAAAGGTTGGGCTTATTGTCGGACAAACAATGTTATACAAATGTTATTTCTAAATTTATTAATAATTTTAGTTAAAATTAACATTCCATGTCATCTGAAAGGGGTAGGACATAGCTTAATAATACGAATATTTTTTCATATGAAATTTATATTAAAAGCCACGAAAATTTGTACAAAAAGTTAAGTCCTTTCCTGAATATTATGAAGGAATATACTCTATCTCTCCACAGACAGAAGTAATTCCTTTCCTTATATATTAACAATCAATCAAAATAATTAAGATTCAATATCGTCTTAAAAAGGAAAAATAATCTGTGCTGGTTGCCCGTACAATCCTTTTTGGATTGTAAAAGTAAAGTAATTTAAACTCAAATTTTAAGCATTAATGGAGTAAATATTCCTTTTCACCTTTTCTTTACATCACAGACACTGGAATAGTAGCATTTATTTCTGCAATTGATCAAGAAAAATCTTTTCACAACTAAGTATAAATTTTCAAATAATTGGGAAAATTATTTTGTATACAAAAATTATACAAGTCGATATGCAGTATTCATTAAAAATATAACCTTCATGAAAAAATGTAAATTGGATCAATAATTATGATTAAGTTTGTGTTACAACTAGTAATTACTTTTACAATGGTAATAACATTTGCTTAGTATTAATTTCGAGATACTGCCTATCCGATTGAAATTAAAAAATTTCAATCAAGTTGCAGAGTTTTAAGAGTATGACTTATTAAAGCGAATTTTTTTATAAGTTTATTTGTTCATTATTATCACTTTAGGAGGAAAAATTTATTTTCGATATCATTCATTTGTAAAAATCCGGAAAGCTGGTCAGTTAATCAGCGCTTTTAATTTTTCTGAAGAATCTGTAAAAAGGATTAAATGAATGAGTAACGCGTTTCGTTGTACTAATCACAATTAAAATATGATTCTTATTAAAGATTTTTTTGCTAACTATATTTCTAAAGAAAGTAGATGGATGAAGATAATTGTGAAAAAGACGATTCGAAATAAAACTAAAAATGTTGACCATTGAGGTTTAGGAGGGGGATTAGTTTATAACTGAAATGTTTAATTTTATTTCTTATTTAAAATTTAAAGGTGTAATAAGATAAATATGAAAAGTAACATGAAATAGAGAGTAAAAATTTTTATAATTGGACAGGATGGAAAAAGTAGCAATGATTTAGCAAAAATTTCCTTGAAATAAAAATTAGTAAGCACCTTACTATATGAAATACAACTGAGTAATATTTCAATCAAAATAATTATCGTCATTTTTCTGGAAAATACTTTATTAATTCGTTTTTATTTTTTAGTAATTTTTCATGAAAGTTTCAAGAACATTTTTATTATGAATCAAATACGTTAGAAACTCAATGAATAAGAAATTTGCATCCAGAGAAAAATTCCCCTGATTATTATTGAAATTTTAATATGTTATAAAATATATAGTAAATATCAAGAGTAAAATAATAAAACTAAAATCAATTGAAATAAGTTGTAACTTTATTTTTTAATTACTAAGAAAAACATTGAAAGTATTATAATTGAACAAAATATTAAATACTTGACAACACTGATGCATTAAAGAAGTTTGACAAATTATGCAAAAATAATTTCTTATAGCGGTGGTTAATATTTTGTTGCATTATTATAATAAATGAAATCAACAATTCAGAATGAATGACATTTGTCAATAAAATTTATAAATATTAATTTGGTTTGAAAATTCTTACCATATATTTTTATTTTAAGAACTCATTATACTACTTAAATCATTCATTACATTTTAACGTATCAATAAAATAAAGGTAAATGAAAATAACGAATGGCTTCAAAATTTTCCGAAACTAACAATATATATGTAATCTTTAAATATCTGTTACAAAAGAAAAAAAATCTTTATTCTTACTTTTTTTTCAGAAATATTGTTAACATTCTTTGAAAATTTTTTAAAATACACTCAAGAACATTGAAAATAGCGTACCAAGAAAGGAGCTCTTGATTGAAAGGAAATTAAAAACATATAACGATGTAGATGAGAGATTCACTTGATCTCAAAATCAAGACAATTAAACAAATATATTGTGTTCAGTTAGATAAATACGGTGTCAAGATGTCTCCTGCGGTTGACGGTCTGGCATCGAGTTGATTAGCCGTCGGATGTTGTCCTGAGGTAGATGCGTCCACAAATCTTTAACAGCTACCTCTAAATCATGTACAGAATGACATAATGGCATCAGGCGTTTCAGTTGCTTCCACAAATACTCTGTACTTAACAGGTTCGGGGAGTGGGCCATTCTATGGAAGAGTCAGAACATGATGTAGAAAGTCTTGCGCATATTATCTTGCTGAAAAATTATTCCTGGAAGACCATTTAGAAAGATTCCCACATGGGGTTGAAGAATGTGGTCAAGATAACGCTGGTTCATTAAGATACCCCGTACCATAATTAGAGTGAACAGGCTATCATAGGCCTTGGGCCTGCAGATCATTACGTCTACTGCGTGGGCATTGCGTCGAGCGACCGCGTGGGTAGAATTGTGCTGGTCATCAGGGCGCCTCCATACTGATACATGGCTATTATTTATTCTCAAAAAGAACCGGAATTCATCATTAAACACCACATTTTGCCAATCTCCTGCATTCCACGTCGTTCTGGCTTGGAACCATTCTAGAAGGTTCCAAGCCAGAACGTCGAAGAGTCGTCGATGCTCCGGTGTTAAAAGCAATACACGAAAAGGGTGCTTGGGTTGCTGATTCACTTCCGAGACGTGTCTGAAAATGGTTAGTGGAACAAATGGCGGCTTAACATCCGATTGTATCGAGGAACGAGTCACTGTGAGGTTCACAAGCGCTTGCCGAATGACCCATCGAGTCTTTCACCTCCACATTCTCCTGGTCGTTCCAGACCCTGTTCCCCTCACGAAGGGACCATCTAGTGTCCGCTGCTTCCAATACATTCTGATGCCACTCTCCGAACGTTTCGATCTGGCGACAACAAGGCGCCTGGACCAGTCGGAGTTTTTTTCATTACAATGATTAGTTGCCTCTCAAACTCGCTTAACTGTGCGAAATGTCTTCTTATAAGTCTAGCTAGCATCCTTCGCTCATTAAAGTCCTCCTAGAGTTGGTATGGGATCGTTACGTCAGTGAATCTTGTTGACGTTGATTTCTATGGAAGCCTAGAGCACGTAGGGCTCTTCTAGCCCGAATCTTAATGTCTGATAAGATACTTTGGTGGGAGATGGATATTTTCTTTCTATGAAGTGAGTTCTTGAGTAGGTCTTGTGAATCTTCCAGTATACTCCGGTTTATATAGAACCAACTTTCTGATAGGAGCACCACCTCAGGCTGTGTTATGATGCGCACTAGCATCAAACTTGAATCATTTTCATATCTGACATCCTTCAATTAATTTGCAAGATTTTGCGATCGTAACTTGCTTCCTTTTGGAGCGTTATTTTTAATATTCCTGAGTGTATATTCAGATTAGTAAATGAAATATTTCTTACGTGTTTTTTAAATTTCCCTGCTGCATTTTTTTTTTGTTTTTGTTTTCTTATTACATTTTTAAAATAACAAAAATTTTCTGCTATATTTTACATATACAAACTATAATTATAAAAAATATTTTCCCCTTAATTAAAAAAAAAAGAAATGCAACAAAAAATGCTTTAAAAAGTAAACGATTAAAACAAAGATAGATTTACTCTAAATGAAATATTCAATATTTTTTTATTATTTATGCAAATTAAATTTTTCAGTAGAGTCAGCTGAATTATCCCATCTTTTTAATTGTTAAAATAAAAATCAAACTAATGATTTGAAGACAAATTACGACGAAATTAAAACATATTGGCCAAAAATAAAAAATAATAACAGTCGATTATATATTTAAACACAGGTATTTTTTATTTTTGAAATTGAAAAAATATTTAAGATGTAAATTGTTGTTAAATGGAAAGGTATAAAGTCTTATTAAAACGACTCTGTTGTTTTTCATTATGTGATAAAAGTAGTTTCTGAAATAGGAAAGGCAACCCCACTAAACTTAATAAACAATATTAAAAATTACTTTTTCAAACAATTTTATAAACGACTAAATTTTAATAAAATGGAACAAAATGCAATAATTCTTTCTAGAAACTTCTGCAGAAATAATTCAATTTAAGGAGCTCACGCAAAGGTTTAGTAAAATTGCAAAACTCTTCAACGAAAAGAAAGAAACAAATTCTATTCTTCTCCTTTCCCATTCAAATTTTCAATCAACAAACGTTGGAGTTACGCGGACAGATCTGCACTTAAATAGAAAACTCCAACTTCTTTTTTTCCACGAACAGAATGCCTTGAGACAAAATATTCGAGTGCACAGTAAGAGCTTTAAAAAATGTGGCGCCACGAAAACACCAACCGCAGAACTAGAAATTTCGTTCTTCATGTCTGTTCTTTTGGTTTATTCAAATGCCCTCGAGTAATTTCCATGAACTGTGGAAGACCAAAGAATTCCAACCCTGTTCATTGTTATGCTCTAACCGATGGAATTGGAATTGAACACTCCATTTGGAAATCGTCAAGGAATGTTCAATTCAGTCGTATGCCGTGAAATTGCTGAGAGATACGTTTTCTTTTTGAAGAAAATTGCCATCTCTCTCGTCTAGAGAAAAGAAATTCTGCAATCGATGTCACTCACTGGACATTCTGGGAGAATTGAGAGGTGCTTACTCGCTAAGACATTCGAATGGAATGCTGAGAATTCAATATTTGACATTCTGAAGATAGAAGTTAATTTTTTTTCCGAAACGGAGAAAATATTTTAAAGTTTCTAAAGATAAATGTTTTTCTCAGTTTTAAAATGATTTAGAAAGATGTGTAAGAAATGTGAAAAATTTAAATGTCTAGTTATTTATACGTACATTGCAGGTCCAGTTTCCCATTTATCATAACATGTTCGGAGATTTCAAAGAAAACGGACATATAATTTTAAGGAAGACTCTTCTTTAAATTTTTGGGTATATGAATAAAGACCATACCAGTCTTATATATATGTGTATGCTTAAAAAGAAGAAGAGAAACCTAAAAATGAATAAGTATCATTAGAAGAGTTGAAATAAATTATTTTTTAGAGCTGATAAAATTTTTCATTATAAAATCATTGTAACAGAGTGAAGTTATACTCTTTAAACGTTCACGAAAATAATAAACTGCATTTTGCATTATACACACATTTTCATCAAGTTCTAGAAAGAAACTTTAATCTATATGCAATACCTTAAAATAAATGTTACTTCTTTTTATTTAATTTATTCAGAACTGAACACTAACACAAAGGGGGGAGAGGGGGGAACGTAATACCACACAATCCCCACACATGTTAGTGTAATGTTTTCATTTGTACATTCCGTTTCTATTCTGGTAAGCATTTTTTATAATTAATAATAGTTTTGCAAACGTGAGTTTTGTTGTTCACTAAAGAAGAAAATATATTCCTTGATATATAATCTCTAGAGTTGTAATTTTCAGTAATAAAAAATATTTAATGTATAAAATCATATAACAATTGATGTATTTTCAATTACATCGAAGTAAAATTTGGTTCATTATAAAAATAATGTCTGATGATAAAGTAATTTGCTGTTTATTTCTGCAGTTATTTTATTTACATAAGACAAATTGATCTAGAGGTAATAAATTTTATCCTTACGTTCAAACTTTTAGATCAGTAGTAAGAATTCTCAACTGTAATTATAAAACTAACACCAAAAATCTTTTATATT
Source organism: Nephila pilipes (assembly GCA_019974015.1). Classification (NCBI taxonomy): domain Eukaryota; kingdom Metazoa; phylum Arthropoda; class Arachnida; order Araneae; family Nephilidae; genus Nephila; species Nephila pilipes. The sequence goes on from BMAW01047527.1 coordinate 289,222, forward strand.
GATATCACATATATTAGGATACTCTATACTTTTTGACTGATCAATCTCCCTGTAAAATATTTACTCGTGCTGAATTCGAGGTTTAGGTCATGGATTGTAACAACTCTTATTAGCATACCCATGCGTTTGTGTTATTTAATTTTACTACCATGATTGTAACTTGTGTTATTCATTATTTTAAATAAATACTTATCGGACCAAATTATATTTTCTTTGAATTAATTTATGTAAGATGAAAGGACCGTATTAAATTCATCGTTTTTTTTTCTAACTATTTTATAAAAAAATATTGATGCAGCGTTAAATTCGGTGTCGGTTTACATTCGAGCGATAACGGTGTATATTTTTTAATGTTAATTAAACCTATAATTTTTCTAATACTGTAGAACTATAAGAACAATTATATAAACTATACGAATGCTTTAGAATTAATTGAAACAATAAGTAAAATATATACTAAAATAACTTAATTAATGAAGTTAAATTTATTTTTCTAATTAAAAATGTACAAAATATTATAACGTACAAATACAATTAAATAACCTAATTTCAATATAAAAGAATTCAAAAATACATATTATACATGATAGTTAGAATTCAAAATAAATATAATAATGTTAATTTAAAATTACAATTAAGTTAAATAAACTCAGCATCCTAAAAAAATGAGTGAATACCAAGAGGAAAATATTGATGAAAAATCCAAAATGGAGATAACGCAATTGAAATACAGACCTAGACCTTGGGCTGAAAAAATATGTTCAAACTAATTCCATGGATCCAACTATCACAATTTCAATAATTATATTATGAAAAAAAGGGTAAAGACCAAGAATTATCAAAATTCCATAAACGAAAGGTAATTCTACCACAGAAACATGAAAGGAAGGAGGAAATACATTTAAACCTAAGCAAATAAACGTAATCATTAAAAACAAACTATACCCGTTTATAAACACATTAAAAAATTTTAAACTAAAAAAGAAATAGCTTTATCTCCAATAAGTATATAAGTTGTTCACAACTCCATTACATTTCGTTGCATTATCACTATGACTTTTTAACTGCTAAAAGTATTGATTTATTTATTTTACAAAGCCAAAGAAATCTGCTAAAACTACTTATCCTAAGAAATAAAAAAATATTTTAAAACTTTTATCAAGGAATCAAATTAAATATTAATAATTTTAAGTAAGAAACCAAACAAATAGTAAATCTAAAACACATAAATATCGTAAAAGATGTAATCTAAAACTATTCGTCACCATCGAGTAGCTAGTTAAATTTTAAAAAAATAGTAGAATCTTTTATTTAAAAATTAACAAAACCAAAATTTATATTTATATGAATATCTTAGATAAATACTACTTATAAAAAATACACAATTTAAGAAGAAGAAAAAAGAAAATTAATATAAGTCAAAAACTAAAGCAAACACAAATACACAAATAAGTATATATATATATGTGTGTGTGTGTGTACGTATATATAAATGTGTGTAACTGTATAAGTATGCATAAAATTATTAATATTAATTAGACCAAATTTTAAACTATACAAAATCAAAATTAATTAAAACACAAAAAACAAATTAAATAAAAGATAATAAAACTAAAGAACTACAATTAATACTGAATAATTAAAAACGTAACAAAACATTAAAAGAATCAAAACAGCATTGTTAAAATTACTATCCTAAATTAAAATATACAAAATGGTATGAAAAAAGTGATAAATTTAAGGAAATATGAATTATACATTATACATTTAATTCAAAATATGTACAAAATATTAGTTAAAATCAGAACCAAGTTAAATACAAATATACTAAATAAACATAGAAAATCTTAAGAAAAATTAAATAATGAAAAAGGAAAAAAAAGAAATAATTTAATTTAAATACTTCCCTTACTTTGGAATGGGGAAAAGTGTCTTTTATATACATACATACAGATTTTTGTAAGTTTGTAATTTTAAATTTATGATTTTGTACGCAAGTTCTTATAGCTGCTATTTTAAGCTTCAATATTCCATGTAAATTGCATTTGCATTTGACTTTCGATTGATTATATCTAGAAATCACTTATTAGCTTTTTCGCAACGTTTCAGAAGTTGCTTTTTTAACTGACATACTGGCAACATTCGAAAATTGTTTTTCATCATGTGGGAAGGATGTATGGTGTTTTACTAGAAGCCTATTTTTTACTCACTTATTATGCTGTACTAAATATTTTTATGACTTGATGTAAAGCATTCGTGGACAATTAAATATCAGTAAACTATTTTTCTTAACTTAATTTGTTTCTGTTATGTAAGTTTCGAAATTTATTTTCACTCCATTTCATTCTAGGTATAAAATAATAATACACGTTATACTACAAAAATTGTGAATTTTATTTATGAGTTGTTGTTTTTTTTATAATTTTCTTTCTTTGGTTCTTTAGCTTTTGGTTTTTAAAGTTTTTTTTTTTTTTGAAAGTTTTTTTTTTTTTGCCTTTTTTTGTGTTTTTCTTTTTAATTTAAATTTTGGGACAGAATGTTTTTCTATTTCTATTTTTTTTGACTATTTTTAATAGTGTATTTTGATGATGGGGATAATTAGGCCTATAATTAAAGAGCATCTCAGGTTAACAGTTTTAAGTTTGTCGCAACATTCAATACAATATTCTCCATTTTTGTCTTTTCCCCAGAATGATTAGTTTTTAAAATTTTTAAATATTTAAAAAAATTTGCACTATTCAATTTCTTGACATTTTTTCTATTTCAACCTAATTTAACTGCTATTATACTATATATATATATATATATATATATATATATATATATATATTTATATAAAACATAACATAACATAATATAATATAATATAATATAATATATATGTATCTAGTCTGACTGATAATTGATATAACTTATTAAAATTATTTCAGGAACAAGAATTAAAACGAAAGTATTTTTTTTAAATTAATAAGAAAAAAAATCTGATAATTCTGTAGATTATAGAAAAAAAAGTACAGAAGAAAAAAAAATAACACAGCAAAATATGTAAGGTCAAATACCATAAAGAATACTAAAAACAATTGAAAGAAGATAAAATTCAAATCGTGATTAAGTTCTAACCAAGGAAAAGAAAAAAAAGAAAAAGAAAATGTATACATTTTTAAATTCTGAATGTGGCTTTTGGCATATTAACTGGTTAAGCATGTTTTACAGGCCCTAAAATCTATAAGATAAAAATTATAAACCAATACAGAAAAAAAAAACATTAGAAAAAATGTTTATAAAGTTAAATATAAAAATGAGAAAAATTCTATATTTATAAAATTTAATAACAAAATTCTAAAATAAAAAAACATTAAAAGAGCAAAAATTTATAATTATTATATTTTAAATTACCATTAATAAAATTCAAAAGCAAATCTGCTTGCAAACAAATTTTTAACCTTATCCGAACTATTATAAATATCCTGTTTTTCAGTTAAAAGTCTATTAATATTCAAAATTTGTTCAAAAATTATATTCCTAAAAGTATTCAAACGTAATGAACTCCCAAATAAATGTAATTTACGAATTCCAATAGAAAAAGGCAGTTTTGTACCAAAGAAGGAAATTATTCATAAGATTACTTTGTAATTTAAAAAAATACTTTTTTAAAAGTTTCCTTCAATAATTAATTATAATTCGTTTTATTATCATTATATATACATACATACATATATATATTTGTAGTGAATTTACTAAGGATAATTAAGCATCCTGTTGACTTTTATAATGAAAGATATTAAAAGTTTGTTCAACATTAATGAAACAGTCTGAATATATGTTCGAAAATATTGTTTATCGATTCTAGCAGACTTTAATCGAGCTTCGGCCCCCAAGGCCGAAGCGAAGCACCATAAATATTTCAGAAGATCAAAAAAGAGGAGTGTAAGAGAAAGAAAAAGTTGTTTCGCTATGCAATAGGTTATATAGCAGGGAGTGTTTACAATAAACATCATAGAACACATGTGATGAATCGAGGGATTTCGAGGGAATTTAAGCGCAGACATAAAGTCTGATAGGGATCATCTCTAGAGGTCTGAAGCCGTGTGAACTGTATTCTGAACGAAATTTTAAGAACATGTTATTACATTAGGTTAAAAAGGAATGTAATCAGAAAATCAGAATGAATACTTTTAAATGAGATAATGGGAAAAATTAGGAAATTAAATTATTATTATAAGAAACTAATATGAATTAAAGTTAAAACATTACACACACACACACACACACACACACACATATATATATATATATATATATATATATAAAGAGAGAGAAAGAGAGAAACATATGTGTCATTTAAAAATTATTTTAATCATTTTCAAATGCTTCTTAATGAAATTTATAAGATATCTTGCTTTAATGGAATTAGTATAATTCCTTAGTTTATCACGACTTATTAAATTATTATACCTTATAACTTAAAAATAGAATATAAACACATACTTCAGTTAAGTACCTTATTAGTATGATAATTAAAACTTATGATAAATATTGTTGATAATTTTACTATCAATAATTTTGAATTATAGGTAGTAAAGTTATTAATGTCTAATAATATTGTTACATAATTACTATTATTATTTTGAATTAGATCTAAATATTTAGGATAAAAAGATGAGTTAGGTTTATCTCAAGAAGTCTTACTATGTAAGAAAATACGTAGATCCTCAATATATCTTTATACAATAAAATTATCGCTATCAATATAATTATGTAAGTAGAAATTCTACAAACTATTATTCACAAGCTGTCCTTAGAGAAATACTCCGTTTATTTAATGTTTTTTATCTTTATAATTAATATAATTTTCTTTACTTACAATATAACTAAAGATTTATATTTATCATAATCAATGAATTCATTAATATATGTATATAAAGCATTAAAAATTTTGAATGCTTTTAGTAAACCATTTGATGAGTTTAACCATTCCTGTATGTACGAAAATAAAATGAATTGAAATTTTTTAGATTAATTGTTTTTTGTTTGTATATAAAAGGAGAGTATGTAAAATAAAATATCTTTCTTTTTTAAATACTTTATCATGTTAATATTTTTTTTTGCCTGCAGCCATGCGTTTTTATATTAATTTTACATTTAAAAAATTCGAAATTTTTATATTGAAGATAGAAATTCTCTATAAATTCTAGATTTATGAACGATGAATTTGGATTTCAACATGGGAAGCATTATAGAGAAAACTTTCTTAAAAAAATTGATGAAGTGGAGAAAAAATACCGTCGTAAAACGTAGGCAAGATCAATTATAAATTATGTAGTAAAATAATGGATTGTTTCAAATTTATATATTATTTTTTTCTTTAAAACTTCATAAATCAATAAATTAATTTATTTTACTCGCATTGCATATAATAATACGATCTTAAACATCCAGATTCATTCGGATTCCAGACTTCATGCCTTTTTTCCCGTCGAGTTAGGCAAACCTTTCTTTAAAAGTCTATTTGTAAAACAGTATTCAATTTCGGAAACCATTTAAAAAAACAATTCAAAGAAGAACTATCAATATGAACCAAATTTTAAATTGTTTAAAATCCTCTACCACTATATTTTTATCTATTCTATATAAATCCAATTCTAGTATTATATTGTTTAATTTTCATCATTCTTTTTTTAAACATTTGTTTGAGATCTGACTAATTCCAATATAGTAATTATAATGGCGAACTTCGTGGCTGCGTTGTTCGAGACTAGTGTTATTGATTCAAAATCTTTATTCCAACATGCTAATTATACAGAATAAAAGAGACTTCTGCTCTTCAATCCAATTAAGTGTCAAACTTCTTTTATCATGCCTTGTGAGATTTAGAAATGTGGTACCATAATTAAGATGTCCTCTTTATCACGTTATTGAATTTACGAGGACACTCCAAACGTCTTTCCATATCTATAACTGTGAGGAGCTTCTTAAACTGTGAGGAGCAATGAAAATTAGACAAGAAAAGCGAAATATTTCGGTTCGCAAAATTTTAATTTAAATACATGAATTCGAAGAAACATTATTCGCAATCTTTGCCTTTCCTTTAATACAATGTATCAAATTTTGTGCTCAGTGTAGTTACAAAACTAGCTGAGATGAGCTGCAAATTATATTTACATATTGAAAAAATGTCACTAAGAATATTAGTAGCTGCATTGGAATTTCAGCATATTTCAGAATCAAAATTTGATTGCGAATGCATAATACGTACGTTCTGCGCCACACCGGCAATAAGTATGGGCGACTCTGCGACTAGTGGGAAAAGGCTTTTCTAGTATTGTCAGCTTTTCTGTTAGCTATTACAGGAAAAGTTATTTTATATTACTATATTTTAAAATAATATTTTTAATCCACATGTAATTAAAATTATGAGTATTTTATTTTAATTTTAAAAATAAGTTTTTCTTAAAAAAATCGAGCAAATTGCAATTTTTAAATTTATTAATATTTAAATTAAATTAGAAATTGAGCACAGCTCTTAATTTGTTTCATGAATAGTTATAAATGGGATGGAAGGGGATCCTTTGAAACTTTTACACATGGTAGTGGGGTCGCAAGAGTTAAAAGTTTAAGAACCACTCTTTATAGTTAAGACATTTGAAAATAAGTCAAACTTCTGTTCTTTACGTTATAAAATTATTGTCCACTTCTTAATAATCATATGAATTTCAAACAACGTTTAAATCACAAATACAATATATTTAGAGCTATTTAGTGACTCACTAACCATTACGGTTATTAGCAACATAATTTTTAGGAAATGAAACTTTTAAAGTGCTCTTCTAATTCCAGAACTCTAACATAACTCAGTATCTCTTAGGAATAATCATAATTAGTGCGAATCTTTGATGACTGATTACCAGCGGGACAATTCCAATTTTACGGGTGGATGATTCATATAACCATGCCTTTTTCAGTAAAGCTTCTCTTCACGTCGAGAAGGATTACGGCTAAGCTCTCGTCGTAAAATTGAAATTTTCGCATTTCCCCCAACACTCTTTCTCTACCCTAGCACAGATTAATCATCATTTTGACAGAATGACTTACACCACTATCATCAGTTATTAATGGTTTATGAATGCAATAAAAATATGAAGCTCCATGAATTTTTAATATCATAAATTATGTAAAGATGTATTGGAATTTCTTTGCATTTCATTTTCAAAGATGATGAATTAACTATATTTATATTAACTAGGACAACCATCAATAAATTCAAAAGTAATCTAATAATCTACAAAATTTGAATTAATGTAATTTCAAATAGCTGTCATTTTAAATTAATAAAAAATCATTCAAGATTTGTCAATTATGATTTTTCGAATGCAGATTGTATGAATATTAATAGAGAAATATAAACAAACATTAAGAACTAAAAAAGCTCTCATTTGCTTATAATTTATGTAGCCTAGAATTTAAGTTCTTTTCTTAAGAATTAATTGCATAACGTTTTTGTGTATAAAGAATTCAACAAACGGTTGTGAAAATCAGAAAAAAATCGAATCAAGAAGTGATCGTGTAAAAACAAAATGTAATTTACTGTTATAAATATGTTTCGGAATATTTTTTCTTCCCAGTTATGTTAATTTATCAATATGTAGCTACTTTTTCAAATATTTACGAAATATTGTGTAATTAATATGTATCCAATTAAATCTATTATAAACATTTAACATATATAATTTTAATGCATAATATATAATTATGCTGATATATACCACCCACCTATATGTAAAAGAAGTATATGTATAAAGTGAATATTACTGTAGGATATTTGAAACTTGAAAGAGAAGATAGATTTCAGTCAAAAATGGTAGAACTAAATAGAATTCTCATTCTAACAAAATCTAATAAAAACTGATTATTTAACAGTGTAACATCCCGTTTATCAATACAGCAAATATCTTTTCAAAATACAAAAACAAAATTTCCTTTCAAGGATTTGATTTTGTTTGTTTAAATGTTTGGTTTTCGAAATGTTTTATTTCAAATCATTGTGTTTGCTCATCTTACATTTTTCAACAAAAACGTTTTCTTTGTTTATTTAAACTTATATACATTTTTTTTTTCTTTTTTCCCTTATTTTTTGAATCAATACTTTGTCCTTACAAGGATTTTCTTTTTTATTTTATGAACAGAAAAATAGTATAACTCAATATTTTTTTTATTTCTCATTTACATATGGCATATACTTTATTATATTATTTATTCTTTTTATTGCAATACATTTCTATTATGATACTAATACAAACATTTTTTATAGACCTGCATTTAAAGTTTGTGCTTATTTATTCTCTTAAAAAATATGTCTTTAAGTAACAGCAAAAGCAACTGATTTTATCAAAGAAATAGTTTTTCACATTTCATAAAATATCTTTGCTCTTCCTTTTCTTCATGTAAATAAAATATCAGTTATAAAAGATTATTAAAATAATGATATTTTTAATTTTTTAGGACCGCAGATCATGTTGTGTCCAAGCTTAAAAACATATTTCCATAATGACTCAATAGATGCACATTTTAGTCATATATTAATTTAAAAATATATTACAGCCTAAAGTTGAAATAGATTCTTTATATTTTAAATTGAGGATAACTAAACGTTAACATACCGAGTTCATTAATTTAGAATTTCCTTTATATAAGTAATTGAATAAATTTGTTCTTATTTAAGGTTTACATATAACAGTCAAAAATTAAATATCTATTTTATTAAATTTCTATGACAATGACGGAAAAATAAGTAGAATGAATTCTTCTTAAGCAATTGATGTTACATTGGATAAAAATAATATGGTGTTTCAGAGATTAAGTCATTTCAAAGAAAGTACAAGAATTAAACAAAACAAATATGTATTCAATGTATTTTCAGAAATCGTAAGAAATTAAAAAATGAAATGTGAGTAAGTGTTTTAAATGGGAAATCTTAGAAAGTTTTACTTCAAATCAGAATAATACTTCGTTTGTTGTAATTCATTTTTATTTTATGACTTTCTTCTCCTTTTGTTAAAATTCTTTTGAAGCTAAAATAATTCAATTTCTTTTATTTAATAAATTTAAAACAAAAGCACAGCAATATTAAATAAAATAAGGATTTAAAAAGTTTAAAATCTATATCAAAACTCTCTCTTTTATTCAGGAAATTACATAACATTTTAAGAATTCAATAATACCTCCCATAAAGGACACCTACGAATAAGCGGTACCTCTATTTAAGGGACAGTTATTTTGGTCCCTTTGAAAAAGAATGTATTTGTTTCTTATTAAGCGACACCTCTATTTAAGGGACAAAATGTCTGGTCAGGTAAGAGTCCTTTATGGGGAGGCAAAACTGTATTTGCATTCTTCTACCTTTGAAGTGAAGGCCTTAGTATAATATGATTTCATAAAATATTTTTAATAATTAAATTTCCTTGACAATTAAATGAGTAAAAGACGCTTTTTTCAATGATCGAACTAAAACTCTTCCTGTAATTAGAATGTTAAGACTTGTCTTTTTTTTAGGTCTTGTAATATTAAGAAAAACTTTATACTTATACTTTAAAATATTTACATTAAATTTTTGGAATTTATAGACCTTTAGAGTTTCTAAAGAAGAAACTTAAGACACACATAAACTCAAAATCATATTTCATCTCAAAACAATAATTATTTATTTATTCTGTGCTATAGCAATAACAAATAAAACAAAATACATTCTTAACAGTAGGAGTGGCTGTAAGAATAAATTAATTCATTAGGAAGAGTAAGTTTATTGGAAATCCAACATGTTTAAAAGTCTGGTATTTATTGTGTTCTGTATTTTATTAAAACTGCTTTAAGATATAAAATTAGTCAGCAATAATACAAAACAATATCAGATAAAAATAACTAATAAGCAAGGTTTCAGAAAATTGATTTAAAGCAACAATTTACACAAAAAGGTTTCGAAAAATTGAGCAATGTCAGAGAATTCAGTGTTACAATATTATTTTATAACTATATTAATAAATTTCAATAATTATATATTATTATATCATTAATTCTGCTAACCATATAATTTTAAAAACCAAAATACAAAATAAATATTATCCTATCCGATAAATAATTTTTTTTAAAAAAAGTTAGAAAATAATGGGTGTTAAAAATTTAAATTACACACCACACACACACACATTATATATATATATATATATATATATATATATATGTGTGTGTGTGTGTGTGTGTGTTTGTGTGAGGTGTGTAATTTATACATACACACACACACACACACACATATATATATATATATATATAACCTAATAAAATAAATAATCAAATTCCAAAGTTTTGAGGAATTTGTATAAGATTGAAAACAATATCTGAAATAAAAGACAACAAAAATTATGCATCTATAAATCTAAAAAATATAAATTTTAGCATGGAAAGGATTTTTCGAAAAGGATTTACTTCATATTCAGTATCATATTAATAAAGAAACTCTTATCCTTTGCAATATTTATTAAAGGAGAAATAAAAAGTAATGTATTGTATAGTTTTAGAGTGGTATTGATAAAGCCTAAAATATTTCAGAGAGGATTAATACCATCATCACTGTAATCTCTTTAAAATAAGAGATTGATAAGTAGAAAGCAAAACATAGCATCAAATGTTACATTTTACTTTCTTTCCTCGGTAAGGAAATATTTATTCCTAAATTTAAATTTAAAGAAAAAAAAAATTCATGAATTGTATAGTATGAGGCGCAGTTATAAAGATTTATTATATTTATTTTGCTATTTGTTTACATAGATTTCAGCAGATCGTTTTTTTACTTTGATATAATCAAATTACTTTGTAATGCAATTTAGTAACGCATTTACTCATTAAGGAATGACAAAGATATATTAAGCATCGCATTTTGCACGGTATTTATTTTTTTCCCTGTTTTCTTTCTCTTTTTAAGTATTTCTTTTATTATTTTCTAACTTTTTTAGTTCCTTATTTTTATTACTTTCATATTTCTTTTATTCTGATTATTAATTTTTATTTTCTGCATTTTTATTCATCTTATTTAAGATGGATTCTTCATTTTAAGCCAATCTATGAACATAGATTTTTGAAAAAAATTTCGCATGTGATAATGGAAAAGTAAAAATAAAAGTGATTAACCTTCGATAAAAAGTAATTAATCATGATGGTTCCTTTTTTAAATAATAGTTAATTTAATACGATAGTTGTGCAGAAATAAACAAAAGTTAATATTTAAGGAAAATAAAAAAATTTAGTGACTCATACTGATACTGCTCATATTATTTACATTCCTTTACAGCATTTCCATTAATGTGGAGTTAACCTGAAGAAAAATTGGAATTTTTACAAAATGAGTCTTTAGGTTACGAATACAAAAGTTTTAAACATATATTACTGTACTGATACAGAATATGTATTATTATAGTTTCTTTCTTATCTACTTTATACTTTTTACATTGTACTGAGATTTATCCTCTCCTCCCCTGAATATATAATTACTAAGATTATGAATAATTTACTGTTAAAATATCTTCATTCCTTGCCTCGGTGAATACCTTTTTATGCTGTAACTGAAAGAGATGACATTCACTACAATTGTACATATATTACCTTTCTTGCTATAATATGCGATGGTTTTTTTTAACATGTCAAAACATTTTTAAATGCGAAGCAATACGTTTGAGGTGGGCTCAACTAAATAACAAACTTTATGATATCAAATGATAAGATCTAGCTAAGAGATTGTATAAAGTAAAAAAACAAATCATTGGTTTTACACACTTGAGTAATTAGATTGAATAGACATCTCTAATTTGGTTAAGATTCTACTATATATGTAATCATATATTTATCTACTGAACGTGATAGATATTTTGACATCTTCATCTTTTTAAGTTTAATCGTTTTTAATTTGAATGAAATACCTGAAATCTAGAATATTTTGAATTACTTCATCTAAAATTTTTTTTACAGCATTGGTTTGGTAGATATATAATTTTAAAAGTAGGTTGTGTTAATATCACTTTTTTTTTTTTTTTTTTGTTTTAACCTCTTAAAAGTGATTTAGAATAATTTTCTCTAATGCATATGAGCCAAGAGTGATTAACCACATTTAAGAAAACAAAATTATTTTAAATATAACAAGCATTTCCTTTTCAATTACAAATATTAAAAAGATATTATAAAAATTAATATCGTTAATATCCAATTCCCTCAAATATAGATTCTTCTACGTTCTTCATTTACAAAAGCCAGTAGCAATAAAAAGATAATACCATTGAAGAAAAAATATTTAAAAACAATTTAATATAACAATATGTTATTTATATATAATTAAAATTTAATCTAAGTAGTAAAAGTGAATTGAAATTCTCATGATTATGTTTAACTCGTATTTTTAATTATATTCATTTCATTTAGCCTACGCCCATCCTTGGCTGTTCAGCATTTCGATTGCGAGCTTCCCTGTATCAGGTCAAATAGAGATTGTTCTGCATTTTTATTTAAAGCAAATGATTTCAAAGTTTGTGTAATTAATTATAAAAAATGTGAAATGATAATGATAGGTGTGAATTTATTTTTAATAATAAATTTATTCAAATTATACATTTGTATTAAATAAAAAGTATACTTTTGATTTTAGTTCACTGTCTCTAAGAATTCAAATATGTAAGATAATAATTATTAGTAACCACATATTTGTGGTGACAATAAGTATCCATTAAAATTTATATAATATTTATACAAAATTCTACAATTGATTATTGGTAATCAAAATATGTAAATATCTATGGCATGAAAGTAATTGGAAATGGGAAAAAATGGTTTTTAAAATCGAAGGCGGAAATAAATGAAAAAAAAAAGAAAGTTGCTATCAACATTGTAAGCATTAAAAATATTTACAATTGAAATATTTATTATGATTTGCAATCACTGAGTATTTATTTTTATAACATTATTCTTGTTCTGAATATATTATTAAAATGTTTATAATAATTTATAAGTATTATATTTATTCTAATTTATTTGTGTTCTATGTTAACATATTTAAATACTGTGATTCTTTTTAGCCATTTTTGTATGATTATTAATTCCCTCTCTCTATTTTAAAAATACCTTTTTTAACACTTTAAAATGTAAAATAAAACAAATATTTTTATCTTTCTAAGGAGACGTTTAAAATAAACAATATTGTAAGAAACATTATGGGGTAAATTTCATTTCCTATTTTTGTAATGAAAATATTGTAATTCAAACTTTTTGTAATACAATACAGAAATTTAAATAGCATTTTGAAGAAATTATTAGTTACACTTACAATACTTTAACATACGAAAAAAGGATCATACAATTATTTTTAGTTCAATTTCTTACTGCTCAATACTGATTTTGTGAACGTTATATACCTTTCTCTCTTTCATTTTCTCATTTCATTTGTTCATGGTGTATTTTATTGAAAGAAAATTCTTTTACATCATTAATCTCCATTACAATTTGGTGTCGCCTCTCAAATTTACCATTTGATTGAATTATAAGAAGATAATCTTGTTTATTTTTATTCCATTATCCTAAATTAGGATAAAAATAATTTTACCCTTCATAACGATAGCAAATAATATGATAAAACATCTGAAGATAGGTTGTAAAATATTAAATAATACAATGAACTATTTCACATAAAATAGTCATTTTTAAAACTTTAACATTTATGTTGGCAAAGTCAGTTGACTTTAATAATTGTTAAAAAATGTATAAATCAAAATCTTGTTAACACCTTTTATTATACAAGTATCGGCAATATAAACTTGCATCGTAAAGTAAAGAATTGCTTATTTCTTAAGGAAAATGCATTTAAAAGATATAAATGTTAAATCCCATAAAATAATGAATGTTATGTTAATCAACCTATGCATAAAATATATTAAAAGTCCGATAGAAAAATAAATATTTAAGTAAAATGTTAATTTTCTATACAAATAGTTTCAAGAGAAGAAAATATGCCTTTTTTGTTTAAATTGTTGGAACTCACCCTTAACATTCAAATGCAAGTCTTTATTCTCCAAAAAATGCTGATATAATTTCTAATATTTTTTTATATTCTCAACAAAAGCTCATACATTTTTAAAAAAATATATCATAAAATGATATAAGAAATAGGGGGAAATTTAATGAAATCCTTGGAAAAATGTGCTTTAGGTAAATTTTAGTTTTCTTGTATAAAGATTCTTTTAAAACTTTTAGCATTTAAAAGAATTTATAAACTTTGACTTTTGGACAAAAGATTCAAAAGATACTATTTTATCAACAAAAAAAAAATGTGAACATGTGAATATTTTGTCGTCTGGATTTTTTTAAAGATCAATTCTTCCATACTTTGAAACTGAAAAAAAAAGCATATTCGCGTTATCTTTGGTATTAATACTTATCAAAGATAAGTGAGACAGCTGAGCGATTTTTTTCCTACCTCAGATCATAAACTTTCTTCCTGTGAAGTCGGAAATTACACGGATATGTCCAGATGGAAGGGAAAGTTAACTTCCGGCTTTAAATAAGAAATATGGAGCAACTAGCCAGCTAAGAGTTCCTGATGCTTTCCACTCTCCCTTCCAAAAAATATAATAATAAAAAAATCTTATAAAAGAGGATTTGGAGTTGAAAGATCGAAAAGTTTTCGTCTTTTTCTTACAATAGAAAATATTTCTAAGAGCCGATGTGACTATATAAATATTTGCATGTGGAAGAATTTCTAAAATTTTCGGATTACACATAACCACGGCCAAATTTCTCTCATATAGTTTAAGTTTAAGATAGGAAATAAACTTGTATCAAAACAGTTTCACTTTGCCACATTATTTATAGTTAAATAAATGCTAAGTTATATCATCGCTTCAAGATCTTAAGTTTAGGTGAAGGAGACATGATACTCTATAAGAAATTCTTTTGTTAAACATTAATTAAGAAATGCTTATATTCCCCATATTTGACATATGAAACATGAATTTCTGAAAAAAAATTGCATAAAATTCAAACAGTTATTAATTTTCTTTTTTTTTTACTTTTTTCATATTAATTCAATAATTTTCAATTCCTTCAACTTCTACAAATTCTAATATTTGTAAACACTTTTTCTCAGATTATTAGAAGTACTTCTTGCGAATATGTGTATGGGTTTGTGTGGTTGTAAGGGTCATTTATAGTTTTACAAATTCGTACTGTCTAATACTACGAAAAACTTCTAAAAAACAGCTGTATCTAATTTAATAATAATTATGTATTTAAATCCTTATTCCCTGCAAAAAAACCTTCAACAAATTGATACAGAACAACCAGAAAAAGTTTTAAAATTTTATATTGAATGTTAAAAACTCTTTAGCAGTTTAGGTACTTGATAGTCCTAAGAAACAAAAAGCTGAGTGAAAGCAGTTTAAAACTTTGAAACTTAATTAAATGATTTGTCACACTGTTAAAGAAAAGTTTGAATAACTCTCTAAATAATGTAGGCAGACCTATGAAAATGTGCATACATATTTAGAAAAGCCAAAGATGAAATTGTTTTCTATATTGTGGTCATTTTTGTCCCCTTAAGTAGAAAGAAATTATAATATTCGACCTATTTTAAATGAATCGGTCATTTCAAAAACAACATAAGTCAATTTTATTCCAATCATACGTTTTTTTCATAGCAAATGATTCTTAAAGCTTAGATCCACAATCTGAGTAAAAAACCACGCAATTTACTACATTTCTTCCTGTTCATACAATATAGTGTTAGGAGTTACTAATGGAATTGTTAAGGACTCATTTATGTTTTGATCAAAACTCTTTCAATACCTGTGTCACTTCCATTCACCAAAGACTATATATATAAAAAGTATCAGGTAACAGTAAGAAATTAGGAGATATAAATCGAGCTCCTAATAACGTTCTGGAAGAGCATTTGCCCTTTTGTCGATACATATTTGGTCTGAAAAATCTCTTCGATATTTAAGACAATCCAGATGAGAATGATGATGAATATGATTATGTCTCTTTCTGACAGAAAAACTTGAAACTTGTTTAAGTGATATCTTCATTAAATTTGATTAAAAATAGGACTGATATGACCCTTTTCTGTTTACTTTAAATACCATTTTTCTCTGTTTCGTGTTCGACAGCCTTTTAAGTTTTTTTTTTAGTTTCTTGTTCATAAATAATAAGGATTATAAACTATTTATAAACTTCAAAGTACAAACACTATATTCATATTATAAATTCGCGTACTTGAGAAATACTTTTTACTGATGTCTGAAAAGTTCTGAATATGTGACTTGCGTAGGTTTTGAAATGACCGATTCACATATTTAAAGTTTGAATTATTACAAGCAGCCGAAATTCGTTTGTTCCGTTCGAATAAGGAAATTTGCTACATCTTTAAGAATAAAACAAATACTATTGTAACTGTTGGGTGAAAAAATAATTTTTAATACATTAAGAGAAAAAAATAATAAACTATCTAAATATAGAGGATTGGAAACTGAGATTGATAAAAAAAACTGAATCTGCAAATGGAAATATTTCTAAAAGCATAAAAAAATAGATGTTTCTCAAAGGAAAAAACAGATAGTATCAAATATATAAATAATCTTTTATTAAAGTTAACAAGTATATTTAAATAATTTTTTGTAATCATATTTCCATTAATTTTCGTTTATTTTCTCCCTTATTAATATAAAATATTAAGCATTTCATCACTTCAATATTATAAGAATATAATAAAAGCGATGGGTGAATATTATGAGAATAGAATAAAAGCAATGATCATACACTTGATACGCAAGTAATTGTTTCATAATGAACTGCAGGAAAGTTTTTATCTTCATGCAAAATATTATTAGAAAAATATAATTATTTTTGCTGTTATTATATTGCAAATATTTCAGGAGTGTATTTTTAAAGAAAAGGCATCAGGAAGTAAAAAGAATAAAAAAAACACAGAAATTGAAATTTAAACATGTTCCGATAACATTTTTGTGTATCAATTAAGTTAGTGTCGTAAGATTCCTGGTTTTTTTTTTTTTTTTTAAATAGATTGCATCAGTATTATTAAAGATTAAACATTTGAAAATTCCCGCTGTATTCGTAATGTTTTTTATTTATATCCTCATTTTAATGAAAGAAAATGCCTTCTTTTTGATTATAATATTACATATGCAGTTTGATAGCTGATGAACTTCATGTAAATTTTTAAAGAAAAAAATTCGTCTCTTTTGATTTAAGATCCGCGTATTGTGAAAAGTTTTTTTTTCTTCTTCATTTAGAGTCTCTAAAATTTCAGTAACCAAAATTGTTTTCATTAAGTCTAAGATAAATGTGTTAAACGAATGACAGTAAGTCAGAATTATCCCGATGTATTTATTGGTATGATGTAATCACCAAAAATCTTTTAAAATCTTCAAGCGAATGTGATAATATTTACAGCTATTTTTAATGTAGATATTAGGTTCTTTCCCAATGATTTATTTATAGAATGCTAAAATGCCAGTTTTAAAATAAAGACTTCAGTGATTTTGTATCACCTGAGTATTTCTGTTCCATTCAATGCTCTCCAAAATTATTTAAAATTCTACTCTCCAAAATTATTTAAAATTCTACTCTCCAAAATTATTTAAAATTCTATGTCGGTTAATACTTTTCTTTACATATTTATCTTCCATATATTGTTGTTGAATAACTAACCATTACATAGTAAAATCATTACCTCCATAATATTTTTTTTTAAAAAAAGCACTGCTCTGTCCTCGATTTATTGTTCAGTAATTTTTTCAAGGAACATGTACCTTCTTCCTATTCTATCAATTACCTTTTTTTTATTCTTTAAGTGATCTAATTGCATTGATGATTTTCTAACATACAATTACACTAAAATTACTCAAACGAACGAAAATTATCTATTCATTTAAATACTAATTTTTCTTCATCTATTTATTTTTAAGATTTATGAATTACTAACCAGTTTAAAGGAAAATAATCACCTCCCAAACTATAACTTTAAAAGACATTCCAGTGAACCTAATAAACGCTGCGATATTGAATGGCTTCTAAAACCTCAAATTGCTCTCATCAAGGACGAATAACCCATTTCTGGAAAACTTTCATCTCGTCCATAAAGTTTATCGCTGCAACCATTAAAATTAGCCCTGGGAAGTGGCAACGGGCTAAGTGTTAGTCCGTTGCGCAGTGGTATCTGGTGGCAACCATTGAAGTGTTGCTGTAGTCGATTTAATGGTTGAAAGGCCTCGTGTAATATGCTGGACGAAGATGATGATGATGAATTGAGTGCTTGGGACGATTTTAATGATCGCTATGCGATTCGGAATTTTATTCATTGCGAACCACTTGAGTGAACGCAGGACTGGCCGTTAAGTTATTATATTACTTACCGCTTTTATTGGTTTAATTAAGTGTATTTTTGAGTAAGATGGGAAGTGTTTGATATTTCTGGTGCAGCAGCATGTGTGGCTGCTGCTGAAATCTTAGAGGTATGACTGAACATGGAACTCGCTGTCTTCTTTTTCAGTTATTCAAAAAATAGTTTCGTCTTGAACTACCAGGATGTTGGAGGATGGAAAGCGCCTTGCTAGTTTGTGTTTTATTTTCTTAGATTCGTCATTAGTTTAAGACCATTATCTTCTTGTAAATATTAATCTAGAAATACATAGAATTATGACACACATGCTTTCTTTTGAAATTAAATTTAGATTAAAGTTATCTTCTTTGATATTTTATTAACAAATATATATTTAAATAAATTTTACTAAATTTTCTATTTGTAAAATTATTTTCTTAATGTCTTGAGTAGTTAATTTATTGTAATGTGTAATGCATTGTAAATAAATTAACAGTAATATTTTTCGATCGTAGATTTTTTTTTTTTTACTTTTTAAAACTTTGGCTAAAGTTAATTTTAAAAAAATTAGTTCCAAATAGATAAATAGTAACAAATCCGTCCATTACGAGGATTGTTCAATAAGTCCTTAGAAAATTCCAAGAAATGATGCTCATAGTATCAAAAATGGTTTCTTTTTATTAAGCATCATGACTCACTAAACAGCTGCCTCAGTTACTCGTATTCGTGATCATGACACCTTTTGTACCTCAAACATTCTTCGTCAAAACTTTTACGGCCGATGAGACCATCTTCGCCTTTTTTGGAAAATGTTCAGCGGAAGCAAACGGTTGTTTTGATTGTTGCTTGATTTTTGGTGCATAACAATGAATCCAAGTCTCACCGACGGTGACAATTCGACATAAAATGACATCGACGCGGCAGCAATTAAAGTTTCATTTGACAGGAAATGACTATCAAATCAAAACTAACTTACGAATCAACAATAAATTTGTTTCGGCTCCGTTTAACAGACGGCAGCACGTAATCGAAACAACAATTTACCTTAATGATGCCATCTGCCTTCAATTACAAGTACATTTTTAATCGTACGAATATATTTAGGAGTCTCAAATATTACATAAGATAGTTTTATGTTTTCAATTATGACAAAGAATATCTGTTCTCAAATGATTCACAAATCAACAGCTCGTTGATTGTTTATTGACGTAGCACTTAAAAGCAACATAAGAGCTGTTGGTGATGGACCTCGTAATTTTGAACATCTGAATAGGAACCTCTCTCTCTCCGAAATTCCACACCTCACCAACAGGAGGACAAGGAGCCTCGATGGATTTTACGTACATTAACCCCTCTACACTTCGAGTCTTAAGCTGCATCATTACTCGAACTCACGACTCGACAGAAAAAAATGCCAGCACCAAGTTCGCAACTATGACTTATGAACTTTTTCGAAATTGATATCACAAGAGTTTTTCAAATGAAAGCTCACTATGTTGAGAATCCGTGGCCTATGTGGGTGGTAGTCATTTGGGTTTCGTGGGTGGATCTAGCTGCCCTTCGTTCGTCAGACCCACGTGGTGTACCGATATATAAAGAAGATAATTTTATTTTGCTTTTCAGAGACAGAAACAGACAGAGAGAGGAGATTCTAGATAGACCATGGGCTAGATAGATGCTAGCTTTTTAGGAGCCACTTTTGGTTTTTTTTTAAAGTGATCGGCTGCTCTAGGTCTGCAGCAGATATGTTTCTCGGAATTTGTCTTGCCTAATTCAAATTTATTTTATCTAGGTCTGTAGCAGATATATGTTTCCCGGAATTTGTCTTGTATAATTCAAATTTATTTTAATGAAAATATGCCCCAGAATTGTAATTGTTTTTACTAAGTTTATCTTTGAAAATAAATAGTGAAAAGATCGAAAAGCTGTTTTTTATTTCTGGCACCAAAACACGGCTAATAAATAATAAGGAATAGATAATCTAAAAGTTATTTGTATTTTTTAAGTATTTATATATATTTTTCACACTATAGGGAAGTACTTATATACTTTATATATATTTTTCACACTTAGAGATGGCAACCAAATAATGATGAAAAAAAAATTGTTTTGCATTTTTGCATCCACTTAGATAATGTGAAAATGCGCATAAGTTTCATTCTTGTCCTGTAAATAATATTATAGATTATCATATTTAAGGAATTTTCAATAAAAATAAATACAAATTAAAATTTATTTAGTTTGACACATTTCTACAGTGAAGTACGCGCACCTCTAAGCTAGCGTTTATACGTATTATTAAATAATTATAAATATTGCAAGTAACAACCATTCCTATTTATTATTATATTATTTCTTAAATTATAACAATATTAATTAATATTTCCAATGTACTGGAAATTGTCAGCTGCAATACATTGGTTTCAAAACGCAATTCATCCAAATACTTTCGATACATTAAAATGCTCCTTGGAGAAGAGTAACATCATGACTTTAGTTCATTTATTTATTTAATGTACAATTAAATATATTATCGGATTTTATAATCATAAATATTTTAAAAATAGTATATAGTAAAAAACACATAACGAAGTTACCTAATTATCGAAAATTGATACCTTTTCTACCAATACAATAATTAGTAACTAAATAATTGTTCTAAACAGTTAGTAAATATCCATTTTCCTAAAACTATTTAACTGCAACTGAATAACCCAAAATTTATTTTTAAGACTGAATAATCTCTCATTAAATGTATACTAATGATATCTTCACTCTTTTCCAGAATTGCATGAAATGCAGTTTTAATCTGCATCTCATAAATAAACCTAGAAAATTTTCACGAGAGTAAAAAAATAAATACTTTTCTAATTCCTTAAAGATAAGATTTTCCTTAAATATAATATTCAAATGAATTGTTGATTTTAGCTTTTTTTTTTTTTTTTTTTTCATTTCTTATGTTCTGCCTTTATGTTTCAGTTTTTATACTTTTATTTAGTTAAAATCACGCACAAAAGCAAATATTGAACCTCATTTCAAATTCAGAACGGTTTTATTTTCAGTACTTAAAAAAGGAAAACGGCAAGATGCCACTTTTTTCCATAAAAACCCAAAAAAAAGTTTTAAATGTATTTACGAATGAATTCTTGCATCTAATAAAGAGTAATATTTAAACAAAATAAAAATAAATTATTCAAAAGATTTTACTTATGAATATTCAATTAGATAATTGGGGTTGAATGAGCAAATAAAAGAAGGGCATATTTTTTTTTGTAATTTACACGTAATTAAAATAACTATTATAAAAAATGTATTTACTAAATTATAATGAGAAATCATAATTTTTTTTATCTTTTTATTTGTCATTTAATACATAGTAGCAAATATATATCAACTGTTTTAGAAAAAAAAACATATATTGCATAATTACGACTGCTCAAATTATTTATGAGATACATTTATTTATTTAATTATTACTATGAGATACATAAATTTATTTATTTATTAATGGTTATTAAAAATAAAAATAATTGTCAGTTCATTTTAAAGAATTCTTAATTTTTGAATGTACAAATGCATTATCAGCTGAAAATAATATCAGTCTTTTTTATTTTAAACATAATAACATTATTATATAATATATTTACATATTGAAATTACATGTTATAATACAGTAATTATACTTGAAATTTGTAAAAAACGCTGATTTAAATTTTTAAATGAAAACAAGTGATTTTTCGTAATGTAGTTAAAAGTATTCTGATTTCTAATTTTGAAAATTTGCACTAAATTATTCTTTAGAAAAACATTATAAATTTATTTAATGCTTCTAAAATTTATTTATTTTGCATAAATATACATAAATAAATCATGAAATATTTAAACTTCTTAAAAATATAAATATATATCTGATAGTCAGAAAACTTGAAATCTAATTTTTTTTTACTTACAGACAAATAAATTCATATTGGGAATCTATTTCAGATATGTCTTATTAATTTAATATTTTGCAGACTTTATCATGAACTGATCAAAAGTAATTGAAAATTTGCGGTTGTATGTTATTATATATATATATATTATTTTATCATAAATAAACTATTCCTTATATTTTTATTAAGAAAATAAATCACATTATGATAAAATAACTACTATAATATTTTAATGATTATTTAATTATTTAATAGGTTGAAAAATCATGTGTACACTTTTGAGCAAAATTCAGTTATCACTATTTTACTTAATATCTGAAATTTTGAAATAAAGTTGAAAAATATATACACCATTATTTCTATTTATATTTCTTCGAAATAAGGCGTTTTAATTTTTATTTGGGACTAAAATTACATAAAAATTTCTGTAAGTAATTATTTTACAATACACGAAAAATATTATAAACTGCTTGATAAAACATTATTCTCATCCTCTATTCACAAGGAATAGATTGACACATTTGAGCAAGAAGTTTCATCATGTTTTATATTATATGAATAAAGGCAAAGGTATGTCCTATAGAAACAATATATTTAAAACTATTATGAAACGTGAAATAATAGTTTTAGATATGCACATTGCAGGATGTGTTTCTAATTTGTAAAACAAAGAAACAGAAAACAAAATACTCACAAAAGTTTGATGTTTGTTTCCAAAATATCTCACAATCTAAAATAAAATTTAAAATGCAGACATTTTTAGGCATGTCGGAAAATACTTAACTAAAGTACAAAAATTATTAATTTAATAATAAAGGATAATTAAAATTCATGCTATAATATTTATTTCAGTATATGACTAAGTTATATGATAAGGTGCTGTACTTTTATAATCAATATATATAATTGATATAATCGTTAAATAAAATTTAACGAAATCTCAGGTGATTTTTTTTCTTTTTCGAAAGCATTTAAAAAATTTTAATTTATCATTTTAGATTAATACTGTTTATTCCTCTGGAAGTGTCGGATTTTCTGTTTTAATATAGATATAAATGTTGAATAAAGTAAATAGTTCCTTAAATGAACATCACTCAATTATCATTATATCAAGTACAAATTGAGGTAACAGTACACCTTTGAAGAAATTGTTTCGGAATAAATATAAATTTTGCTTACAAATGCATATTTTATGACCATTTTGGGTTTGGAAAATCAAAAAATATTCAAGAAAGATGTTCTAAGTGTATATTTGTACAGTCAAAATGGCATTTTATACCAGCAAAAATTAAGACATTCTGCAAAACATGATATCTCAAAAGAAAATAAATATATGGACATTTGTAAATTGAATAATCCTAAATATAACCTTATCAAGGAAATAGACTACTATTTTGATAATGTAACTTTTACGTAAGAAGCTATGGCAGTTCGAGCTCTCAGCAATGAAATTTTCATTATAAGATTGTAATTTTTACTTTCTTGCATTTGAGATATTGTATTTTGCAGTAATTAAAATATCATTTTTAGAGCCTTTCTTGTCAGAGTAATAATAAAACATGATGAAATAATATTAAAACAGCTGTAACTCAACTTCTAAGTACGATGGAAACAAATTCAATCAGATTTTTAAAGATAACAGATTGGATTTTAATATGAAACTAAAAATATGTAAAATTGATACCTTGATCAAAAATTGTATTTTGAAGAGGTACTGTGACCCTAGGCTTTTAATTTTCAGATTCCCTTTATTTATAAGGAACAATATAATGAAAATGAATATAAAACATAACACCTATAGTTTACTGTATAAAATAAAAGCAAAAAGTGTTAGTTCTTTTTGCCGTCATTGCAAGCCATTTTTAATAATTTATTGATTCATCTTTATTTGAAAACAATTTATTTGTTAGAATTATCAGGTTTTGAGAAATAATAAATATTTTAGAAATATGTGTAATCATTAAAATTATAAAATATGCATTTTTACAAATGTATATTTTAATTTTTTCCTTTCATTTTAATTATTAAATCATTATAGTATACATATCATTGAAGATCCTTGGATCAACACATCATTAAAAGAACAGAAAATATATTGCACGTAAAGACTATTTCGAGTTTGATTTGCATTTTATTTTACTTGTATTTTTTGTTCGTTTATAAAAAAAAAAGTAAATACCTAGTAAAATAATTTTTAATTTCACAAATATTTTCTTAAAAAGCAATTGTTGAGGTTAAAGCTTCCATGTTATGCATATATATTCAATATACCCAAAGAAAAAGTCAATTATAAACTAACAGGACGTTTGAAGTGAAAATCTTTCAAAATAAAAAACTTAAGACGTTTCTTAAGTTATATATTATTATCGCTCAAGTTGTGTTACGTATTTTAAGAACGTAAAAATTGCTTCGCACATATAACTGTCCAACACGAACATTAAATCAATTGTGTAGTTAAAGTAACTATTAATATCAAATATTCTACATTTTATTATTTTTCCTTTGAAATCTTAGGTTTTCAGTCTATCTCTCCAGAAATATTGTTATAAACCAGCATTATTTCAGTTACATTTATTACTGCTAAATTTTTAGTAATTTCCGAATTTCAGATTTTCTTACCACTGATACATATTTGCAGAGTTTCAAATGTATGAGGTCAGATTTAATTCAGGATTTAAAACTTACTGATATTTACAAAAGAATTAAAATAAAGTATAAACGAATGCATGGAAAATATTTAAAGTCTTATTTTTCAAATAGTAGCTATTCGATCACTATTCTTTAAAAAAATGAAATTTGTACGATAATTTTCCAATTGGTATAAATGCTCGCTCTGAAAAGTGACATTTAAGAGTGAGTTCTTATTCCGTATCTCTATTAAAATTATATATATGCCAGAGAATTAAATTAAATGCCATAAGAAAATAATATTTCGTAGTTTCGTATGTATATGGTATACTTATTAATATATTTAAATTTTCACTCAACAACTTTTTATTTTTACCATATTTTTAAGCATTCCTATAAAATTTTTCATTTCATCAAAATGTTTAAACTTGTTCTAAAATTGTAATATACAGTAGTACATATTATAAGGGGCACTTCCGAATTACAGATACCTTTATTTAAAGGACTATTCTGTTGGTACATGTCCTTTTAAAAAAAATAACATACGTATTTACCTCTCATTAAGGGACACCATTATTTAAGGAATAAAGTATCTGGTACAGTTGGTGTCCTTTATTGGGAGGTACCATTATAGATGTAAATTAAATAATTAATTATTTATTATTGTAATTAAAATTCACACCTTTAACTTTTATATTTTTTGAAATACCCTGTTTGAGATATAAAAAAATTAAATTGGAAACGCATTGATAAAGAATTATAAATTTATACCAGTGCGGTTTCCATCAAAATAAATCCAATATTGTAAACTTTGAATAATATCATTGTATTTGGAAAAAAATTAATGTAGGTTGTAATCCGAAATTATTTTTTTTATATCATTGATAAATTTTGAGCGTGTTTAGAAGTAAGCAATACAAAGGCAGTATAGAAATGAAATATTTATTAATTTAGAACATTTCATGGTGGATACAGTCCTTTGTGAACTTTTCCGAGACAACAAACCACGTATGTATTTAATACTATTTAATAATACTGTCTGTTTTATACATAAAACGCAATTAGGCTTTTATCAAATGTTAGAAAAATAAAATTTATGTGGAAAATTTAGAAGAATTCAAACTAAATTTGATATTGTAAGTTTACGAATTTGTCTTTCGTAAATGACGAACAAATAAGTATGGCAGCGTTAATACGTTCAAGAACATTATTTGTTCCGATAATATCTATTTTAAAAACTACTGAAAAATAACTATTAAATAATGCTCTGAATAAGATACTTTAACTAAATTTAAAATGATATTTAACGGACTTCATAATGTAAAACGTTTTTACCAACTAGTTTTAGTCTTCCCAAATTTTTATATTTACGATGTTCATTAAGGTAATTAAATAATTAAATGTTATATCGCAGTAAAACGCATCACCGAACGCTTAATGTATTATATTTTAAATAGGATTTATTTATTACTTTACGCAAATGGAATGTATTTTACTTTTGTTTTGTGAAGTCTTTTTCATCTATCTCAAAATATTCTCTTGCAGAGTTTCACTTTTCACAAACTTTGCAATACATAATAATCAGTATACTAAATTAAATAAATAAATCTTATTTTACATAACAAATATATTTGTTAACAACTGATTTGGTGATTATTTATAAATCAAGACACCAAACTCAATATTCACAACTATTTTAAACTTTGAACTATCAACACACATGGAGTCCAATTCATACGCACACCACTAACTTTGTTCCATCCCATTCATACTTCTCCAATCCTTCAGTAGCGGCGAAAATTTATTGATTTTCTTTAAGAAATGAAACACTAGAACCGACCGGCGCGAAATTGCAAAAGTACTCCCCCGCCAAACACCAAAATCCCGTCGCCAATTCATCAGTAATAAATTAACTTGTAACACAACTAGAAATTCTAAAAATTACTCACCCGGTGAAGCTATCGTTGCCAGATTACAATATCTAGAGATCAAGAAGTTCGAATCGGGACGAAAAATATTTTCCTATTCGCTGGGGAGAAAGCTTCACCTGAAGTGGGTAGAGCAACGTTTTCAGCGATCGTTTGGTTAGAGAAGTCTTGGAGAAAGGTGTCCCCTTTCGAACTGAATCGTCAGTGCTGCGATTCCAGCGCCATCTGTGCTGGCCAATCCAGAGTGTTGTCTCGAAGTTTTAAATGTCAGCTGGGGAAAATCGCTTTTGTTTCGCATTCCCAATGAGCGGGAGAATTAATCGATATGTACTTCGATATCAGAAGCTATCCTGGTTCGTACAAAATTGCTACTCAGGAGACATCGCGCTCCATTGAATAACAAGTAACAAGGTTGACAACATTGCATGACACAATAAATATTAACCAAAATTATGACCATTTAGTTCTTTCCTTTATTCATGGAAGCTAAAATGACTAAAAAGATAATGTTATATGATATACAATGTAAAACATGTATATTTATATGTTTTCGCTTATAAATATCATTTAAGTTTTTTGTGGTTAAATGAAAATTAATACTTCAAAAACACAAATTTGTTTCTAACACTCTTTTCAAATGATAATTTCTCAAATTTCTTTTATTTGTTTTTGATATTCCTTGTATTTTAAATTTTTACAAAGGTAATTGTGTGACGAAGTTTTCTCAATTCTTTTATTGATCTGAGACATAAATCTATATTCAAGCGATTCAAAAATTAAAAGAAATAAACTTGAACCAAAACAGAATACATAATGCTTGAACATTCGTTTTATAATCAATATGCGAAGAAAAGTAGTTACTGTGTTTTTAGAATGTTTCGCCAATTAATGTATGAGGTTTTATAGATCAGTTAAAGTAATAATATTTTTCTTGTTGAGTAGACCACTAAAAATATGTAAATTTAAGTAATCCAATTTTGAAGATCAACAGCGCAATAAAATACTGAGATGATTTAGGTCACCCTTGAAGACAAAATTATTAAAGTGAATTAAAAATATGTATAACTATGAAAACTTCAAGAAATTGAATAAGAATTTATTTAAAATATTACAAACTTTCTTTGAAATAGATATTTATTCCACGATGTGGATAATTTTCTGATGTGGATCATAATGTGGATTTATAATTTATTTCAGATAATATCGACATTAGCAGGTTAATACGAGACATGTCTCGAAAATAAGTTTCATCATTTTTTGAAGGAGCAAGGGGAACTCCAGGTGAAACAAAAGACCACTTTAAGAATCCACACCCGTTGCTGGATCAAAGACACAAGTAGCGTCAGTGGAGGAGGAATGACGCATGCTCAGAACGACGAAGAAAAGAGAGTAGTATCCCACCAGCGTACACGAGGTTATTCGAGTATAAATCACGTTGGGAGACAGACATGTACTGACAACGTGAGAAAGGCCGAATGGGGAGGATGAAGCTCGAATTAGGTGTTTCTCCTTATCCACGAATACAAACAACATTGCTAGAGTACAAGACGTAGTGTTAGCGGATATGCGCCTACCGGTGCCAGACGTGACATCAACACTACATATTGGTCATGCTTATGTCTTTCCAAAACAATGATGAGGTGGAACAGGCTGTTAGACAATTCTTTGCACCGCAGGGCACCTAGTTTCACCAGAGTGGTTTTTTCAAACTGCTTGCATGCTACGACAAATGTCTCAATCTCAGTTGTGATTATGTGGAAAAATAATACAAAATTTATAGTTCATGATGGCATGATTTATTTATTTATTTTATTTTGACAATAAAGTTTCTGTGTGAAAGAAATGACGAAACTTACTTTCCGAACATCCCTCGTAAGGTCAAAGTTCGAAAATCAATAAAGGGTAAATATTTGGGATAAATGCAACCATATTGAATAAAATATCTCAATGATTTCAAAACGCTATAGAAAACTTTGTAACAGTATAGATGTAATTCAATATTCACTGAAAGTCTTTCTATAACAGTTTATAATGGACAAAAGTTAGAACATTTGAATAATACTGGATTACTTCAATATTTTATAATCTAATCAGAC
Organism: Nephila pilipes; assembly: GCA_019974015.1. Classification (NCBI taxonomy): domain Eukaryota; kingdom Metazoa; phylum Arthropoda; class Arachnida; order Araneae; family Nephilidae; genus Nephila; species Nephila pilipes. The sequence goes on from BMAW01047527.1 coordinate 318,230, forward strand.
TAAAATTTACCAAAATAAAGAAACAGAATCATATATAGTGTACTAGATTCACTTCTACTTACCGAGAAGTAAGTACATACGTCCTAACCGATCGTAAGTCAGATTTACAGTTTTGAACACTATTTTTACAGAAAAAGGTTACAAATTTGAACACAATATACAAAATTCAACTATGTACGTATAAATGTTGAACAAAATGTAAAAAATACACATGTTCTTTATTGCATTTAGTGTGAGTGAAACTACAACTTGAAATTAAGCTACATTATTATTTCTATAATATAATGTCTGTATGTACTATTTTATCTGATTATTATGGTTACTAGTACGTATGATCCTAGGTCACACAGAATATAAGTCAAGGAGAAGGTGCGCTAACAATTAATTTTTTAAACAAATACAATTGGCTTCAATCCATTCGGTGTATTTTTGAGCTAATATTCCTTATTTTATACAGAATCATTATATAAAATGAGAATAACTAAAAGAGCAACACACATTTATTAAAAAGAAGATCATCATTTTTGATCACTTTAAAACTTGATTGCCTTAAAAACTTTAAAAGATTATTATTTCTGTAATAAATGTCGGTATTTAGTATTTTTATTTATTTATTGTGGTTTTAAGTATCCATGGTCGTAGAGCACACAGGTTATAAGTCGAAGAAAAGGTGGTGTGACTACAATTTATTCTTAAAAGAAGGTTGAGGAACAATAATTGGTTTTAAGTTAATCAGTGCGGTTCTAAACTCCTATTCCTTTTTTGATGAAGAATCATTGCATAAATTGAGAATAACTAAATAAGCAACATCGTTTAAGAGATGATCGTTTTTGCATTGCGATAATACTTCACTACGTTAAAAGTTTTATAAGAATAAATGTGCAACGTAAACTAAGTCCTTTAATTATATTTTGTTTCTTTTGTTCTCTCAAGACAATATTATTATCCGTATAAAACATAGACTCCATTCATGCTAGCAAGTAAATAACATTTCAGTTTTTATTTTCTGGTTATATTCAGGAAGACCAGCGCGATTTAACTACCATTTACAAAAGTAGTGGCAATTTTCATAATAATTAATTTAGAAATTAAATTAGTGTCAATCATATGTATGGTCATGGAAAAAGCACAGTTCCTAATTTTCAAGTCTTTTTCAAGAGGTGATGTTATCTTAGAGAAAGAAAAAAAAAAGAAAATTGCTGAAGTATCTTACTTGTGCGAAACATTTGAGTCAAATAAATGGGAGACTTAATGATACACTTGAAAATGATAGAAAATTTAATAATACTGAAATTTTATTGATCTTATTGTGATTGTTTATTAACGCCGCACTAAGAAGCAACACGAGGGCTATTGCTGTCGGGCCTCATAATTTAAAACCTCAGTCAAGCGAGGTGTGATACCTTATCTACCTCTCCAAAATTCTCCACCATACTATTAGAAGGACTTGGGACCTAGAACAGATTTAATGTGCATCAAACTCACTACACGGCGGGTTTTTAGTGACATCAGGTTTCAAACCTTCAATTTGACAAAAACGGCACCGGCCGCAGGTCCGCCACCATGACCCCTTGGCAACTGAGGCAAATTTTCTTTGTTGTAAAGAGATAACTAAATTTAATATTGGAATCAGCTCTTCAAAATAGGTTCACTTTTTGATTTTCATTATTTAATGAAAGTTGTATATATTTTTCAATATTTAAATCCATATGAAATAATTTCTTGATGATACTGTTGTTGTTTAAATGAAGAAAAAGGAAATCAGTTAAGTATATAACGTTAAAAATATATTTACTTTGTTCTACAATTGAAAGAAAATTACTTTCTATATTAACTCAAAGTAAAATATTTTTAACTTTCTTCTTTTCAAATTCTTGTTTTTTGTAGTCTGTCTTCACCTACCCGTTTACCAGTAACTGGAGTTTTAATGGCTTTAAAACTCTTAATTTTTCAGAACGTTTATACGATTCATCATAATATCTCATTTGATGTTTATCTAGAACCATTGAACAGAAGTTCAATACTTTTTTAAAGAAACTGAAAATTCATTGAAGATTTATAAAAATTTTCAAAATTGATTGAAACTATCTTCTTAGGTATAAAATAATACATCTGGTCATCAATTATATTGATCATTATATTATCATTCTATCTATGAAAACACTGAAAACCTCTTAAACATTTCATTTTTTGAATAGTAATGGTTTTCAATTTATCAGCAAAAACCCATTCTTTGCTTTGTAAGTATTCCCTTCTATTTCTCGCTTTTTATGCTGTCCGTAGATATTACTTTAAAAATACAAAAAATAGTTGAGAAAGGGTTTTATAATCAATTGTTCCAAATATGAATATATTTAAAACTAATAATTATTTTTTATCTTTTCAACATCAACCCTTTCTTCAAATTAAAAACAATGTATCCAAATTCATATTTCATCAACAGTTAATTTTCAAACTTTTCCTCTGATTCTATTGATCAAAATTATATTCAAATTTTATATACGAAAATATTTCTAACGTTAGTTCTCATATCATGTTTCATATCAATCACTTTCAGTATTAAACAAAATTTGTAGTATAATTGAACATACTGATATTCATTTTTTATTTAAAAGTAACTTTGGAATAGATTTGTTAAAATATATGTTACAGTACAGAACTTGATGAAATTATCATTAATTGACGAAGGCAAACCCTTAAGGATATACAAAATAAATATGGTATTGAGTCCTTTAATTATTTATTACATTACATGCTTATTTATTTGCTTATATAGCTGTTCTTTTATTTATTTATTATTATTTATTTTATTTATTTATTTTTTATTTATTTTGTGCAGTGATGGGAAGGAGATTATTGGATGGATAAAGAAGAATGTAATCAGTTCCTGAATGTAATCAGTTCCTGAATGTAATCTCCTTCCCTCATTCTAGCTTTTATTTCTGTTAAATAAATCCTTCTAAACACACACAGACATATATATATGTATATATAATTATATATATATAACAGGATTTCTTTAATTTTTAAAATATCAAAATATGAATAATGTTCGAATAAATAAAAATACCCAAAGTAAAGAGAAAATGGCATCAAATTAAATGTTAATTTGCAGCTGGAATCATGTCTCTCGCTTAGGAATTACGAATGAGCAGGGAACATTTGCTTCAACTACAAGATTAGGTACATGCCGTGAGTGTGTCACGTCGGAAACAAAAGTTTTTATCTACCATTTGATTGATGTCATCTTCACTAGGCACATAATGAATTCCTCTTCGGAGAACATTTCACGGCAGGGAAACAGTTTTATGCTAAACTTTCCTTTCAACGAGATTAGCAGATTCACATGAAGATATGATATAATAAATTAAAACTTATTATTCTCTGAGTGCATGTCACTACATGGATTTTCAACAACGTTATGTATTGTATTCATGCAGCATAGTACTAAAAGAATGGAATTATTTCGAAAATGGTGTTTTAGTGTGTTGAAGGATGAGTGGTATATTCTCTGCGTTTACATACTTTCGATTGTTATAAAAAAAATTAGTTCCGATTATTCGATACAACAAAATGTATAATAGCTTTACAAGTTAAATTGAATTTTTTCATATTTTATACATCTATTTATTTACTGCTGTTACCAATTGATTTGTGAAACAAACGAATGAAAGCTGAAAAATATCTTTTAGAAATTTGACATGAATATCTAGTACTAGTAATTTTGTAATGCAAAAAAGTGATGTGTGGTAGACATATATGATATATATATATATATATATATATATATATATATATATATATATATTCAGGTATTATACTATTAATCAACAGAAATATATAATATTGTATCGAAATATTGATTAGCTTTTCCAAAAAACAAGTTCAATCATTTTTGAAAATCCAAATTTTTCTCTCTCTCTCTTGAGATATATATATATATATATATATATATATATATATATATATACTTAAAGCAATTAAGACAAGTTAAAAGCAGATTAAAAAAACTTCAAGAAACACTGTCGCATTACCAGCAATTTCTTACAAATTCTGAACATTGAAACTATTACAGAAAGTAAAGCTGATTATTTCCAAAAGAATTTTCCATGAATAATTTTTTTTTATCATCAAACACTTTCTTGAGTAATCATTGTAATATTCTGAAAAGTTCCCGGAACTCTATATATGCTCCTGGGGATTCACTGAAAATTTTGTCACTTTCTTTAATGCAAATGCGTTCGCAAGACATAAACTGAGAGGCCTTCCCATTAAACAGAATCTTCAGTTATACGGAGATGGAAGAGCATATATTGGCTATATAAATTGTTCGGGTACTGAAATAACACGAAACCTTATTTTTTTAAATATTCAGCAATTTTAAGGGCTGGGTAATTCAGAGACGAATCTGTGACTGAAAAGTTGTATACTGATAAAATTATGCAAATATCGAAGCCTATTATTTTAACCTATGGTTTTATGCAGCTGTGATAAAACCATAGGTTCAAATAATAAACTAATAGGCTCAAACGTGAGCTATATTCAGTTTACTTCCTTAGTAATTTACGTCCTTAAGATGCGTTCTATGAGGAGTGTTTTGACAGTTATTTTTTGCCAATTTTCAGTGGCAGAGTTATTATTTAGCAGTGGTGAGAATAACTTCAATATTTTCTTCAAATAGTAACTTTTTAATCGTCTAAATAAGCTATATTTTTAAAAATTTAAAAAAGTTTGTTTGAAAATGAATAGTACTCTTGCTTTGAGTACTGTAGGAGAATTATATAACAAAAATGCATTTGATGAACCAGAAACAGCTCTTACAATATCCAACATAATATTTAAAATCGATCAGAAAGAAGTTCTATGAATTTCAATTCTAGTTTTTCCTTCAAATAACAATTTCTATTTCTTGAATTTAAATATTAGTGTGTCATGTGTAAACCATTTACTTCAGGCTCGTTGTTCTGGTACATCATCCAACAATTTCAAGTAGCAAAATTTAATTAATCCTAATTCTAACAGATATCAAAAGGTGATCATAAGAAATACATGTAAATGTAAACTAGAATAATTCATTTTCTTCAGAGTTTAAAAAAATGTAACTTAATATCTAAATTAAGATTGTTATGGTTAATTTCTTAAGTCTCACTTAAGAAAATTAGAAATCGTACTTTTCTAAAATTTTAATGTATTTTAATGGACATTTAAATTTCTGAAATATAATATGTCATCAACAACGTTGAGGAAAAAAATTACGAATCAATTACGATTACATATCACTTTTACAAAAAATATTACATATAACACCAAAAACATATTCTAAATATTAATTAGGCATAATTTTTTAAACTGAGATATGTTTTGAAAGAGAGAAAATAATTTCTTTAATTTTATATATTTAAATAGGAATCTGAATCAGTTTTGATAAGTTCAATATATTTTTGTCCAGAATGAAAAAACACAACCACCCAAAAGACACAAATCATCATAACTTCAAAAAATATTTAAATATTAAGAACAAGTTGTACAGTATCAAAATATATTTATTTTTCTAGTTATCTTCTGTAGATATAAATATAACAGTAACAACAATATCGAATGGTGTAATAAGTTTAAAAAGTCGGATATTTTATCTTAGATTTTTATATAACATCCTAAATACAATATGATGGAAGGCAACCATCTCGTGAGGCGCAAACGAACCACTGCTTCATATATCAATGTCAAAACTCTTGTGGACTATACATGTATGTAGGTAGTACAAAGACTCTGTCAAAGGTGAAATATTTTTATTCGTGTGTCGAAATAGACAACATGACTTTTGCTGTATTCTAAGAATGTTCTTAAAAGGGATTAGGACAGTTTTTGTATCTTTAATCCGATTTTTTTCAGTTGTACATATTTGTGATACCAATATGGTTTCAAACATAAAAGTCATGAATTGCTGGATTTTTTTCTAAATTTTAAGTTACAAAATATTACTGTATATTACATTTATGTATAATATTAATTTTAAGAGAGAAATAAGGTATTTTTAATCTAAGAATTAGCACATATTACCCAAATCTGAATTGTCCAATCATAATCTGATTTTTTTATTTATATAAAACTCATTAGTCTCTACAAACACACTGTTGAAAAAAAAATTTAAGAAAAAGTGACAATTGACATTTTGTTCATTCTAATTTCGACAATTCCTTTTTTTGTGGATATTTGGTATCATATTTAATAGAGAAATGATTATTGATATATATCGAAAAAAATGTGAACTCATTCATTTGACTACTGTGGCGGCGGTATCCAAATAGCCATGGTTTCGGATTCATGGCCGGCAGGCGGTTTTCGTTCAGTGGCTGGTTCGATCCTTGGCCGCTGAAGACCCGCCGTGTAGCCATGGCTGATGCACGTTAAATCTTTCGAGACCCAAAGTCCTCCCATTGGTGTGGTATGGAAGTTAGGAGAGGGTGGCGCCAGCTCTCGTATCGTCCTCGTCACTTGACCGAGGTTCAGAATTACGAGGTCCTATGCCAATAGTCCTCATGTTGCTTCTATTGCGACGTTAATAAAAACCAAATTAAAAAATTTGACTATAAAAAAATATGATTCAAATATTTCTTTACATTGTTTTACGTTCAAAGAACTTAATGGAAGAATGTAATATCGCTGAAAAGCGTTTATGTCTTTTACGAAAAACGTACTATAGACCTCTAATCCTAAAAAAATAATAAGAAGTATACAATTCAAACGTATCTTTTGGTATATTTGTAAGGAAAATATTAGTTGTAATTAATACAGTTTCATCCGTATAATACATTCAAAAACTTTCAATCTTTAAGAACTTTTCAGAGTTTTTTTCTTCACATTTCTTTTCCTGAACTTCATATTTTAGGAGTCAAACAGATATGAAAGAAGGGGATCCCTCTAGTCTGCGTATAAATTAATATCGAACTTTTTAAAAAGTAAAGATACCATTATAATCAATATGAATCGAATTAAAAAAAATTGATATAAATGACAAATATATCCAAACATATGACGAATTTAAAAATTATTCTGAGAGATGTTGCATTCAAAATAAAAAGTAAAACATTCATACGTATTGATGACTTTGCATTCAATTCGAATAATCTTAGGAAATTTAGACATATTTTACTTAGAAACATAAAAGAGAGTTACATCAATCAGCTTTCTATAAGTTATTTCCTCTATTTTTATTCTTTAAATTCATATAAAGAGATAATCATATTTTTACGGAAATATGAGAAAGCAAAAAATGATATATTTGTTAGAACTTTTTAGATACGCGATGGCCTTTTTACTCAAATGAATCTGAATTTGATTTAATTTAAAGCATTAATCAAAACAACACAGCAAAATTTCCTACAGTTATTCTGAATATATTTTCAGTGACGGTTTCATATGAGAATCGATATTTGTCATTAGAATCCATAAAATATTTTATACTGAAAATGTTAAGAAATACGTTTAATCAAATCATAGTTTCAAATCAAAATTCTAAAGGTTCAAAGTAAACACATCCATTGTTATATTTTATGTCTTCGATATTTCTTTCATTTATATATATCTTTCTGAAAAATTAACTGTCAAACATATGTAAAATAATTAGTTTATTAAAAAAATATAATTTGACATAGTTATTTTAAATTCACACAGAATGTAAATAGGATAATAATAAATTAAATGTTTTTGAAAAAAGAAACATTTATTTTAAGAAACTAATTTTTTTTGCTATATAAGTAAATAATAACATTTTGTTTCTGGCTTAAAAATTTCATTTTACAAGGAAAAAATTCATTGTTCTGGATTTTCAAATGCAAGCTCTTTTATTTAGTGTTATTAATTTGGAATAGAGTAAAATATGAAACTTCATTAAGTAAATCAATAAATTATTTGTTTTTCGATTGAAGTATTTTGTCTTTTTATGTATTTCTTCCATTTTTTTTTTTAATTTCAAATTCTATCTTGATTTCTTTTGATATAAAGCTCTATCGGTGTTGAAAAAAATTATCCGATTGAAGAGAACTTAGATTCTGAAAGGGGTTGTGAAAAAAATTTAATCTGTGTTGTTCTAACAATTTTGTAAACTTTTAAAATTTGTCGGCTTCTATGCAACAGAGCTTATTTTCTTCTCATAACAGACACGTGCTTTCCTTACATGTTATAATGCCCGTTTTTGTAGTTTACAGGAATAATGTTTCCTATACTAACGGCTTATTAGATCAAGTTTTTATCATAACTTCAACGTCATAAATGGAAACACATTTCTGAAAAATTAATAATCGTCTTCTAACTGGAGAACTTTCTTTCCGAGATATTAATTTTTGGTTTGAAAAGAATTTTTGGATAAATTTATTTTTCATTCCTACAATTACAAGACATTAAATCTAGTCATCACCTGATTTTTCCTATCTCTAAACAAAATCAAATCCCTATAATAAAAATTACCTATCCTGTTCAGTAATGTCCCAAATTTTATGACAGACTCTAATTTCACAAATTTATTAAAAAAAATTTAGACATGTAAAGTAATTCATAAATTAACAATTAAGTTCTATGTTGAATTTTCAGTACACCAAAATACTGTAATAATTTAAAATATTATCGAAGATTTCCTCAAATTTCTTGCAGTATAGAAAAAAATCATTGAATTAATTCTGATACACACAAAATGTGGTAAATGACTTATCAAAATCCTGACTTTTTCCTTAAAATAATTCTAAAAGTTTATCAAAAATCACTAAATATTAGTAAAAAAAAAAAAAAAAAACCACCAAAATTATTTTTAAAAAAACGTCTAAGATAAAAAAAAATGACAAAGTAGTTGTCGAAAATGAAACTAATGCCTTTCCATATTATTATAATTGGAGCAAGTAATCGAATTTAGATATAATTAGCTGTCTACGAGGCTTCCATCAAAAGATGAAATATCATCGAAGTACGGTGCCCGAAAATGATAGATTGTTTTAATTATGCGATGGGCTTCTTGGATTATATTGTAATTCATGCAGGTATTCAAAACAAAGGTTGCTTAAATTAATCAACTTCAATGAGTGTTCATCTAGCACGAATGTATTGAAATGTTGAGATCCTAATCTCGGTTGAATTTAAACAATTGGGCATTGTTTGAAAAAAAAAACTCTAGAATGAGCATCTGCTGCATTTGGGTTCAATGTGGACTTACCGTTCAATGTTACTTGTGATATGGTATTTAAGCTCATGAACTTCATGCAACATTCATAATCATAATAGAAAATCGAATGAAAAAATATTAAGTATCAAAGTAAATCCAATAAGAAATTTAATCTAGGATATTTTCTTAACTGTTGGAGGGAACTTTATGAAATTTTATATGTGGTTTGAAGACATTTTTTCATAATACGAAGAATCCAAATATTCATTTGGTTTGCTACAATTTACTTTTGCGTAACTGTGTTAAATAAATAATATTTTACAAAGTACTATTACTTTTTTTTGATGATTTTAGGTTTTTAGAAATAAAAGAAACTATCATTTGGTGCAAACGGTTGTAAGGAGTGTTTAATAGAAAATGTTTCATTGCCAAATATTTGAGATATTTATTTATTGATAGGGAACCTCTTGTCTAAACTCCTGCAACTTTCAAATGGATTACAAGAAATTTTGAAACTGATGCTTTTGTCATGATGAGAAATCAGATACATAAAAAAACCCATCTTAAATAAAGAAAAAAACATTTTTTAAGATTTAATTAACTATGCTAATTAAGTGTCTTATTAATCCTTAGTCTTCACAATTTAATCCCTTTAAAGCCAGTAACAAGGACCCAAATTTTGTTCTATAGAGATAAAAATTGGGAAATTTATGATGGATTACCCCCCCACACACACACCTCTTTTTTTAAGACTATTTCGTTAATAATCTTTTGTGATCGTCTTATGTAAAAACAAAGTTTTTGACTCTCTTTGGTTGATTTTCTTAAATTCGAAAACAGAATGATTTAACGTCACGAAGGAGCGGAATACATTTCTCTTGCTATCCACCTAATTAAAAAAAGAATTAAAAATTCTTTTTTGACTTTTCTCTGCAACTACAAAAATATAATGCAAGTTAAACAGAATTTTAAAACACCGGCTATTTAATCTAACGTAAATACTGAAACAATACAGTTGTGTCCAAGTAACGTAGTAATGATTTAAAATTGAACTAACATTTGTAATCAAAATTAAATCAAGTCGCAGCAAAATGTATTTATCAAAAACTGTTTTTAAATGCGTCATGAATATTTTTTCGGAATACTAAACATTTTTAACAATATGAAACGTACTTCTCTTCAACTGCCTTTATGGACATTTCCTGGACTTCAAACAACTCAACTTTCAATTATGTAAAGTAAAGTTCACATATAAAGTGAAGCATAATGAGAAAAGAGAGGAAGGACGGAAAGATATATATCTAGAAGATAACTATAACAATAAAGATGCTGTAAAATAGGAAGGATATAACCTGATTTGAGCGGAAGATTTCTAGTGTGTGTAGTTGATTTAGTGAGAAGACTCCGTGCTATCGGATGGATTTAATATTTAAAGGAGACACTAGCATCGTATTCCGATAAGCGTATTTTTTGTTGTATTGTATAAGTTGTTAGTATTCTCATATAACGACATGAACTTGTGTTTGAGAACATCTCTGCTTTTTGGAGGATCAAAATATAATTTTGGAAGATAATTGCCTATTTTAATTAATTTGTCTTTACTTGAACTTAGTTGAAATTTAAATCTTGTGATTAAAGTAAACCTTAAGATGACAGACAAGACGACAACAGAATACCCTCACACATTGCTAAATGTTATTTAGTACAATGTATTCGAAATTTTCTACAGAAATAATTGCAATTTACTTAAACAGTATTGCAAATACAATTATTTTTATTTTCAGAATATATAATTGTTGATCGCAATTTTAAAAGTGGAACAGTTTATAAGCTAAATAGAAATATCTTTACATCTTTACAATATGAAAATGTTTAAAAAAACACAGCATACATAATTTTTATAGAACAACTACTAATAAAAATGAATTATCCTAATTACAATATCTTTGGTGGAATCAATTATTACTGTTTAACTTAAATATTAGAGGAAATTGTTTCATTTAACTTCATTAGTTTTAAGACAATCATTTAAGGTACTTTTTTTCCGTTTTCATTCATACTTTTAAATTTATTATAAATGATGCAAATTTATAAAGGAACAAGCTCTGTAAATCTTTTTATCCAACTTTCAAATGATTTCAGGTGAATTATTTTGTAAGTAATCTAATTATTTAAGCAATAATGAAGATGAATGTTTTCGTATATATAAAAAATTTCTTAATGAATGTAATGGTTTGATAGTAAAATTTTTACTTATACCTTCTTAAAAAGGAAAATATCAAGCAAAACTTTAAGAAATATAAAACAAATAAATATTGAAAAACCAATTTTGTAGACGGAAATCGGAAGGAAACATAAAAAAATAAAAAACTTAAACATTTTTGAAAAGTACTGCAATATTTTTTTCCGGTTTTGAATTCAGAGTAAGGAACTTTTATTGCTGGAAGAATGCATCATCTATTCAAAATTATGGGACAAGAATCAAATATTTTTCAGCAAAATCGAAGAAATTTCTACAGTTTACTTATTCAATATAAAATTTTAAAATTCGTTTATAGTTGTCGTTTGTCTACAATTAAATTATCCATTTTTTTTAAAAAGAGTTTTACTTATTTTTCCAAGTGTACAGTGGCCTTTTTATTTATTCGGCAGGTTCTAATCCAAGAAAATAATCCATTCGAACTTTATATATATATATGTATAGATTTATTATTGTTTGTAAATAAAAACAAATCCTATTTGGATCGGAGAAAAGCAAACAAAATAAAATCGATGATTTAACCCTGAAGAAATGATTTGAAACGAAGTTTGAAAAGTCATTTGAAATAAAAAAAAAATATGGATCTTTTAAATCCTTGGAAAAAATTACATTTCCTTGCGTTTCGGAAACAGCAAGAAATGAACAGAAAGAAAATGAACAATAAAAGTGTCAATAAACTATATTTAATCAAAAGTTTATTATACACACACACACACACACACACACACACACACACACATATATATATATATATATATTCAAATATAATCCATTTCCTGTAAGAACATTTTTTTCAGAAAATGTTTATCTGAATTTTTGCGATTATTCATTTATTATTTTTATTGCAAAAGATATTTTGTAATCCTCTTTTTTCCTATATGCAAAAGATTAACCACTGGAACAACTACAACGATAATACATTTTTCACTAAAGCTTTATTAAAATCTAATGTTTACAACCCTTTTCAAGTAATAAAAACTTTTTATTATATAATTTATTGTCGATTATTTGTAACGTAATTTTATTGTTGATAAGCATTGCTTCATAAATATTCATTGAAAAATAAAATATGAAAACTTCTGAAGGTGAATTAATGAACAACACAATCAAAAACTTATCTGAGAAAGGAGTGAAATCATTTTATAATGATTTTACTCCTTTTTAAAAGATCATTACGGAGCAAATACTCTGAATTCCTTTTGTCGTAAAGTTCAAATGGTTGTGCAATCTCATTTTCTTGAAATCACTCTTAAGCAAAATAAGGAATATATGTTTCACATTTGAGATAACGGCATTATGTATAAACACTGTTTGGTAGATCTATTTCATACTTTCCATACATATATCTTCATAGGACAAATTACGTGCATTTGGTATAATATTGAAATTCTAAAACACATCTTATAAACATATAGTTGAAAGGGCTTTTAGGTAACAATTACAGTAAAGGAGTTAGATCAATAAAATCAATGGTTGATATACATAATATTATAAGTATAAAAGTGAAAAAGTTAAAAATTTTGTTCGTATCTATTGAGCGTGAATAAATAAAATGATGTTGTCTCAAAAGTATGAAGGCAACTATATAAAATTGAAGTTATAAGTTCAGAATAAAACACTTTAAGAAATCTAAGAAGTTTCTTGAGGCAATATTGCTGTATAATACCAAAAAAGAATAGTTTTCCGATTTGAAGTTTATTGTGATATTCTATCTCTAAGCGTTGAGTTCCCAGAACGCGATAAAACAAAAATGTGGTATTTGAAAGGGGAAATAATTTGGAAAGTGGAAATAATTTGGAAGATTTTTGAAATTTCTGAACACATGATACTCAAGAGATTTGATACATATAATTTCTTGTAGCAATGTGGCTCATCTACGTAGGGAAGCGTACAGGAGACCAACGAAAACACTTCGACAACAAGAAAGACATATTTTGAGAACTTCTACCAGTAAAGAATTACTTGTTTGTCAATTGAAAATTGCGGTATCCAGAACTACAGCTCAACGTCATTTATAAGCAATTAAATTTCATGTTTATCGTAGTATGCCACGAACACCAATGTTTAAAGCACATCCTAGGGAAATGCGACTGCTCTGGACTAAGAAAAACATGTATTAAAAGGTGAATCACTATTTGTTCTTTTCAAAGATTAGAAGAAATTGAATATGGATGCCCCAGATGGTTGAGCTTGTTATTGACATGACATCTGATGCGAATCTCGTTCTTTTTATAAGCGGCAGTAAAGGAGATGGTTATGTCATGGTGCGGGGGACGCTCAGCTACAGTATGACAATTTATATGTCTCCTTTTTGGTTGACAATGTTCAGAAGTTTATCAGATTGGTCATCAAACTCATTTGCTACTATTTGGTAAACCTCTGGGAGATGATAATTGGATATTTCGGCAAGATAGGTTTTGATCCACTCCTTTACATCAACTTAAACTTGATTTATACAGAATCAATTTAGAATTATGAATAGGCCATCTATTAGCTTGGATCTTAATCCAGTGGAAAGTTTTTCGGGGCATGAGATGTGTGTGCCCGTGAATGACAATGTTTCAATTCTGTCGGAGTTAAAACAGCAAAAAAAGCTGGTTCATTTTAAAATTTATTTTTTTTTACTAAACTTAGTTCATGAAGCATACCTGTTCGGGTATTAAAATTAATTAGAAACAATGACCTCAAAATTTGAGCTATATGGAATCGAAATTTATTCGTTATTTTCGGGTCTATATATTTTTATTTCACTTTTTTCTCCAAAAATTGTGCGCATTATGTGATGTAATAAATTGCTATTGATGTTTTTTACACTTATTTTTCTTCTTTTCATTAACATTTAATTAAGTCATCATTCCGAAACAAATTCATCCATCCATATTTTTATGAGAAGCGCTGTATTCATTTAGAAATATACGAATTGCTAAAAAAAGATATAAGAAACTTCCAGTCATAGATGAGTTTAGATACACTTCATATATATAATTCATACCATGTATTAGTAGCAAAACATACAATAGCTTTGTTCCAGCTACAGGATATAATTGAATAACAATTAGAGGAATTGAATACATCTCAGACAAAAAAAAAGTTTCATAATTATCAAAGCTTTTTCAGTCTTATGAAATTAAACATGTCGTACTTTATCATTTGTGTGATTTTTCTAAGAGAATACTTATTTTTTAACTTCAGACAAAAATTATTTCCGTTAAATAATATTTAATCTTTTCAATATACCAAAACGCATTTACACAGCATATATCAATGAATAACTGTGCCATCTAATATACAGAGATTAAATTCAGCATTTATACGTGTTTTTTCGAATCATGTATTACATATATCTGTATTAGGCTACGTATTAAGATTATATTATGAATGTTTTCAAAATTTTTAGTCGTAAACTTTTTTTTTACCTCTGAACCGACAAATTAAAGATATTGTATTTTATTTTGTTTTATTAAATTCTTATCGATAAAAATGCTAATTTAAATATAGGTGACAATTATGTTTTACATGTATTATCTGTAAGTAAAATAAAATTATTGTATAAAATTTTTTCATAAAATACAAGAAAATAAAAACGTTTGTTGTACAGTTTCAAATCGAATTCTATTGAACATTTTAATTGTTTCCACTATAAAATATTTCCCTCTATAAACTATTTTCGTTTATAATACAAGATAATTAGTTTTTGATTCACATTTACTCGTATTTCATCCACAGGAATCAGAAGTTTCGCAAGCCAAATTAAACAAACATACTCATTAAATACTGTTTCTAATATGATTTTTAAAAACATTCCTAAATTCATAACTATTCCACGAGTTTTATTTGCTTAAAACTTTTAAAGGTTATCTAAGAAGTCAGCTAATTTTAATTGTTCTTCGTTCCGAACGCAGAAGCAGAGTGCTTAATGATCGCGAGGTAACTCCCGGAGTTGTTACAGTCGAATCGAGAGCTCGAGTCCTAATGCTATAAGAAAAGTGCTGTGTTGTGACCCTGATGCACTTTAAATCTGTTAAAAATTAAATTTCCTTCGTTGACGTGGTATGCAAGTTTGGAGAAAGGAGTCTTAATACAGCTTAATTTCGTCGCTTAACATTGGTTCACAGTTACGATGAAAGTCCTCAATACACTTCGTATTGCTGCTAAATGTGACGTTAATGAACAATTAATAAGTAAAAAGCCATTTTTTATTTAAAGGCAATGTATTACTGTAAATATCCCACCAAGAGATTCAATGATTTGTTTTGATACAATGTAATGCAAAAAATAATTCAATAATTTAATCGTGTTTATTTAAATATAAAATTTACCGGAAAATTCTGCCCATTAATGAAATGGAAGAAAATAATACATTTTTCATCCTTTTAATATTATTTATATTACAATATATTTACAGTTGTTACTTCTGAACTATTGCCAGCGTGATGGTAATTTGCATATAACACTTTTGAAAAATGCCTTGTCTTTGGATGCGAAGGACTCAAGTAGAGATAGGTTGACGTATGCTATAGTTTTGAATTTTTTTCCTTTCAAAAAATTTTCCAGAGAGATAAACAAATGATAATTAGAGTATGCTAGGTCAGAGGAGTTAAATTTCAAGATGATTTAAAATTTATACATTGATTTTTAAGTGAAATATTTATAAAAAAAAAGTAAAATGAAAATAATTTAAATATTTGTTATAATAAAAAATGCAAATCAAGATTTTAAAAAGAAAAATTATTCGGAAGGTAGGCTTTAGCAGAGTTCTGAAATACTGTATGACTTCAGTACGAGAAAGTTACGAGAATGAGAAAAAGGGGGGAAAAAAGGAAATTTCAGATATTTGGCTGGGAGGAGTACATAATAATTACTTTAGTCTAACATGCAAAATTTTGAATAACATCAAATGTTAACTTACGTAATCACTATTACTTCATGCTCTAACCAGTAGTACAAATTAGAAGCTAAATGTTTTAGTAAATATGTTGAATAGTGTTTCTTTATATATATATATATATATATATATATAAGTATATATACAAACACACACACATATATTATATACATATATATACAAACACACACATATATATATACGGCTGGCCATTAAAATTGTAACACCAGGAAGGAATCGTTTGCCGAACATCAAAATCCACATGAAAAGAAGAAGAGTTAGTATATAATAATGATTAATATTTCAGAGCATTTTGACGTCGTAAGAGAAAGAAACGGCATCTGAAGGACTGCAAAAAAAAAAAAGAAAAGCTGTGCAGTAGATTTTTCATCCGGAAAACTCTTTGTAAGGTTGGAAGTTTATGTAAAATATCGTGTAATACCTCAAATAAAAAGAAGAAATGCTTCCAGCAAGTTTGGTTTAGTTTTACTAACGTCGCACCAGAAGTAACTTTTGGTCAATTGGCGACGGATCTCGTAATTTTGAACCTCGCTGAAGTGAAGAGGACGACACCTGAACCGTCACCCCGCATTTAACAACCACGCTATCGGGAGGATTTTGGGCCCCAACAGATTTCACGTGCATCAGACCCGTACACATGGCGGGTTTTCAGGGACCAAGGATCGAACCCGCGATTGAACGAAAACTGCCGGTTACGAATCCGAAGCCATGACCACTAGGCTACCGCGGACACTCCACCAGCAAGAGTCGGAGTTTGATAAATGATATGTTTATCTAGAGTGTGGATTATTGTTCCGTGATATTGCTCGTCCCACTGGTCCAAATCTAACTACTGTCATTTGGATATGGAATCAATGGGTTGCTGAAGGTCATACTGAATGGTATACAGCATCCCCACTACCTCCCACAACTAACACCCGAGCAGACATACATATTCTGAGGTCGATCCTGCAAAACCATACAACCATATCACGGATCAAAAGTTTAGAAATGGGCATGTTTGCAGCACGCCCAGTATCCTCTCGTTCGGTGCGTCAAAGCTAGCAGCAGTGCAGATGGTCAGCACGGCCACCATTACTTCGGCTTCCCTTGACAATGCAGTAGAGAAAGAGATGGTGACTCTGATGATACGAATGATAAAGCTAGATACAGGAGTAGCACAATGTCGCCTTTTCAGAGGAGTCCCTGTTCTGCGTGCAGTATTATGAGAGCCAGAAGTGTGTCTGGAGGTTCCGAGTAGACCACTCGTCGCGTACTTTCATTCAATATAGGCATAGGGGGCCTGAACCTGGTATAATGGTTTGGGAAACCATTGGGTACACGACACGCATATCTCTTGTTCAGCTCGACGATAATTTGAAGGCAGATCTGTATATTTCTAACATCTTACATATAATAGTTGTGCCATATCTTCGAGGAATGCCAAACGCAATTTTCCAATGAGATAATGCAAGACCACATGTTGCATTTCGTGTTCTGACCTTCGTTGATACGCAGAGTATTCGATTGTTGCCCTGGATTTCACGGTCTCCAGAACTGTCACCCATTGAAAACATCGGGTCATGGTTTGAAGAGAGATTGGCCCATCACCCCTCTACAGCGAATACGGTTGATGGAATGTGACATAAACTTGAAGCAGCGTGAAATGAGTTGTTTTTTGCTCCTGTCTAACCTAGTAATGACCATTTTGGCTGCCGGGGGGGCAGCTGTCTCTACTAATTCCGCACCCTGTATATCCCCAAACTGTTTGCAAATTAAATCATTATTTTGTCTTTATGCCATACTGCTTAAAAATAATAAAAATTATTTTTGTATTTGCTTTCTTTAATGGTATTGCAATTTTAATGGCCAGCAATATATATATATATATATATATATATATATATATATTGGTAAAGGGATTAAATCATTATTAAAATCACATAACAAATAAGAGAACATTAAAATCCAAAAATCAACAAAACAAATCATTTATAGCATTATGCAAAAAAAATGAATAAAAATTGAAAATTATATTAAACAAAATGAATAATTTGAATACCCAACAAAACAAAGCCTGCGCATTCAGACTGGGGGTAGAATTGTGGGTTAAACATGTTCTATGGTACCAACCCTCCCCCTGTGCATCTTGTTGGACAAAAATTGGACCACTCTAAAATGCAAATTATAAGTTAATGAAAAGCAAGATGAAAAAAGAAAAGAAAAGTCAAGATACTTCAATTACAAAAAAATTTTAAAACCCAAAATTTTCCAATTAAAAACCTTTCAATATATATATATATATATATATATATATATATATACTATGGTGGTTTGAAAAGTTTCCGATATAACAGAGACGCGAGACATTTTTTTCTTTAAATTTATTTTTATTATTCCACAATGTATACTTGTAAGACTGCACACTCCTCCCAGAGATTCTCCAATTTCTGTGATCCGTTCTACCTTTCTCTGCAATATAATTGTTTGCGAAAGTAATTGCCTCCTCATTTGACGAAAATATCTATCCTCCAAGTTCAATATTTAGATTAGGGAACAAAATGAAGTTATTTAGAGCTAGATCTGGTGAGTAAGAAAGGTGCTTAAGAAGTTCAAACCATAATTCGTGGATATTCACGAAGACAACCTCTAAAGTATGAGACGGTGCATTGTCCTCGTGAAACAGAATTTTTTTCTGCAAATGTGGCAGATGATACGCATTTTCTGTCATCAGCTTGCCAAGTAAGAATACGAACTAAGCTCCTGTAATGTTTTTTCCTGTTTGAAGATAATAAATTAAGATATAACCTCATGACTCCCTCAAAAATAGTCGCCATCACTTTCCCAGCCAAACAAACAGTTCTTGCTTTTTTTTTTTTTTTTTTTTGAGCCGATTTTCCCTCTTCTCAGTTCACTGTTTTGACGTTATTGACTCACAAACAGTGATTTCTACGTCTAAACTACGCCTTCAGAGTGTTGAAAATTTTTCATTCTAACACGTTTTTAGTTTAACGTGGGCAAACGTTGCACACAACGCGCGGACAGCTTTCTCATGCCTAAATCTTGATTCAATATATGAAAAACACATTCTTTGGACATATTCATAGACTCTGTTGTTTTCTCACTTTAATTCGATGGTTATCTAGTTCCATTTGGTGAACTTTATTGACGTTCTAAAATTTCAACTTGATAAATGATAGGGCAGAGTCCCCGTACACGGCGTCCAACTCATCTTTCATTTGCGTGGGCATAAAATATTTACGGCCTTTCAAAAACAAATATTTATTAACAGCTTGACACTCGATTTTTCCCATTTTCGCTAAAACACTTACATCGATTCGCTCAATCGATTATCAGTTAACTACTTGTCTTCCAAAATGGCTGAAATTTTGGTGAGTAATTCTCAAACAGTGCTGAACCAGATTCCCTAACTTTTATTGACGAGTGCTACCATTTTCGAGTTAAAGTTGGAAACAATTCAGACCTTCCTCGTATACAAGATATCAAAATAACTGTTCAAAATTATGCTTCGGAAATTAAAAAAAAAATATTGATTGTTACGAAAACCATTACTTAAATTTATGTAATTGTTTAGTCACTACAAGGCATAATTCAGTCTCCATAAAATGGCATTAAGGCAAAAATTATTCGTAGCATAAAATACTATTTATGAGTAAACTGATCTTATATTGGTGTATTTCTGGTATATGTCTTCGTTTCTTCACTAGGGTATTTATTAATTTTCAAAGTGTAATGAATGAATTTCATTCAGTTTTAAAATAAAACCTTTCTAATAATATAAAAACGGATGAGAATTTCATAAGATAATATTTACGGGATACATAATTTTTTTATTTTTTTAAAATTTTTAAGTATTATTCCAATTTTCGTAAAAAAAATGTTTTAGAACAATGATCAAAGTAAAGATACTTTTAGATGTACTACATGTTACATGTACTACATGATATGTAGTACATGTAACATTGTATATATCATAGATTTTTTTAAAAATAACAATCCATTTTATTAGTCGCATTCTATGTTACTGATTTGACTCCTATTGATAATTTTGAAGATATTAATATGTGCTTCTGGGCCTCATATGTATTGTTTTTTAGCTTTCTTAAGCAATGATTAGTAATCATATGCTTTACAATACTATCGATTTTTCTTTCTTTCGAGTAAGTAATAGAGAGAGAAAAAAAATTCACCTACTAATGTACAAGGATGCTAAAATCCTGCAACCTTTTAATTATCTAAAAATATTTTTTACATATCTTGAAATATTTAATACCTTTAGTATTGATCAATAAAATACTCTGAAAATTACAAAATATATTTATACAATGCATATAGAATTAAAATGTTCATCTACATATCTAAAACGAAAATATTTAATACATACAATCTTACAATTCTGGCTTTCAGTAAAAAGAATTTTCATAGTGTTATCTTTTAAATATAAGAAAATACAAATTTATATATATTATTAATTTTCTCAGAAAATTGCAAAACTTCCATCTCAAGATACATAAATTAATGTTTTAGAGTACTGATAATTATTGAACTACCTACAAAAATCTTGATCGATGGAATTGTAATAATTTTGCTTGTTTCAGTTATGATAAGAAACTATTGATCTTACCTATGAAAATATTTTTTACATGAGGAAGACGAAATATATTGGTAATTATGTTTCCGAACTGAAGAACGATTTGAAGTTTAATCAGTATAATTAGTCTGCTACTAAAATAACTTCACGATATCAAACATATTGATCTTCTTAATTGGAAAACACATGATATCCCGTACTCTCTCTCTCTCATTATTATTGAAAGAAGGGTATATATCGTATTTGTCTTATCTGAAACTACTTGAAATGAAACTGTATAATAAGCTGGTATGACTCCTAATAATATCGATTTTATAAGAAATTAAAACACAACATATTTGTTTAAAACTTTTTGTACAAAATATACAGAAAAAAACCCAGTTAATTAGCACTGATATGAATAAATATTTTTAGTCTGCTTCATACTTAAATCTTCATTTTATCTGTCAAATTAAAAAAAAATAAATGAACATAAAAATAATGCATGTATTTTTATATGTTTTCTGTGCCAATTACAAAAATATCAAAAATTAAAGCAGGAAAGAATATCGTTAATTAAAGAAAAAAAATATTTGCTAGTTAATTAATATAATTCTGCTCCTCAGAATTTGACGTAACCATTAACTGTCTAAGCGTTTTTAATAACATTTTTTTTAAAAGAATTAATAAAAACATAATAAAATATATATTTTTTCCATTCGAAAGTTTCTAATCTCATTTACAACAAATTTTTAAGTGTTAAGTTTAGCAATTCATATATTAATCTGAGATAAATATATTTTATGCTACAAAAACACTAAGAATATAATTTTTTTTTCATTTTACGCAATTATGTTTTATAGAATCTTCTTAATTTTTTGTTTAATTAAATTCTAATGGAAAAATATGTTAAGAGCTTTTAATATTTTAATAGCTTATTAATTATTGAAATTATTTCACAGGAATAAATATTAAAGTAAAAATAATACCGAAAATTTCGTATCACAGCAGTTATGCTTTATTTTTACTACAATAATAATCTTTCTGATAACTCAGCTTTTTTTTTGTAGTGTTCAATGTTGTTTTCATTTATCTTTCACTACTTTAAGTATCATTGAAATATACTTTTTTTTATTTTGAATATAAATAATTGAACAGTAAAACAATATTAAGATAAATAAGTTTAGTAAAACAAACAAAAATAATTAAGTAAAGAAGCTCTTTATTTTAGAAGTTATGTTTTGTTATAAATTTACTAAAATGCTAAATATTTGAGCTAAAGAAGATCAATGTTCAGCATTCTATAACATTCGTAAAAATTCCTCTCTATTAGTCTTGATTTAAATGTATCAGTATCGCATCCTTTACTACTTCATATTAATAGATCATATATTTGTTTAACTAAGATTTGAACTAAGAATTGTACAACAATCTTCCTTCAACTAAAGTTATTAATGCTACGGAAACAAACATCCCAATCGACTTTATCTTTCGTAACGATAGACTGAATAACCACAAAACGTATTTTAAACTCATTTTTAGAGTAGGGTGGTAGAAAATATTCCTTATTGTTTCGAATACATTCACTGCAATACAAAAGTGTATTCAAGAACGTACACAAATTCGTTATAAAGGCATAGACGAAATACTATATTCTTATATTTTAACTAAAATTAGAATTAGAATTAGAATTGAATGAATTCAAGTGTTTTTCAATTGCTGTTTCAGCCTTTTTGTTCAAACTATTTTATGCATTGTTTGCGAAAAAAAAAAACTAAACGTGTAGAAAACTTATGTAAAGTTTCCTTTCGTATGAAATTTTTTAAAGAAAAAAATATTTTTTAGAAATAACAACAATAATCCTTATTCTGTTTAAATTATTTGGAAGTAATTATTATTTCTATTTAAATAATTTTAGAGTTATTTTAAATTCGAATTCATGCATAACTGTAATCGAAAATTTACGCATTAAGTATTCTACTTGCATTTAAATGTTTGCAGGACTTATTATAAAGAAACGTTAACATTACAAGTGTACAATTTATATAAATATGCTTATTATTATCTATATTATGTTGCACTTTAAATAAATCTAAAAAGGTTATAAGACAAAAAGGACTATAAAAGGCTTTATGAACATTATTTGATCTAATAAATGATAAAAAAAAATGCATGCATATTTCAGAAAAAAAATTTACCACCTTATACAGTTTTCAATATGAGAAATTTTTGTCTCTAATGTGTTAATATTTAAATAGAAACATTAATCCTGCGTAAATAAATTAGAAACTATAAATAAATGTACAGTGTTGAAATTATTGGGTTTTTCTAAGCTAATGCAAGCCTTTTTTAAAATTATTTCCATCTTTAACTTTTCTTCTTGTTTTCTCAAAGTATTCTATAGAGCTTAAATGTAGTTGCATTTTACATTAGAAACAGTTGAACGTAATATTTCAGAAGAAAAAAATGAAAATGTTAATAAAAATTCAAAGATCACAAAATTCAAGCCTAATTTCTTTATTGTTAGTTTGATCAAAAGTATAAACCTATTCAAACTCAGAGAAAAAACGATAACTCTAATTTCTATACTCTCAAGGAATGTAATTATTCATCTTCTACCAGGGTTTTGTTCTGGCTTCCAATTTAATAATGTTTCTCATCTACAGAACTACGCAATCATAAGATTACAAGTAACGATACCTTTTATGTTTTTCGTAAAAAAAAGTCCTAGATAAATGAATAGGAGAGAAATATCATATTCCTTGTGACATCTGAATAGTAGAGTTATCATGTAATGACCTATTTTCTTAACAATGTACATCAGAAAAACATATTGACTTACTAAGATGAGTAACATAATTGTATACGTGTTCTATTTATTTTATATTGTTAACCCGGTAATCAACAGTTTTGTAATTTTAAAAATTGGATTAATAATTGCAAAACTGTATTCATATTAAAAAAATCCTTGTTGAATTTGACGCTTACCAAATTGAACATGTTTTCTTTCTTTATTTGATGGATTCTGCTTAACTATTTTAAAATACATTTTACGCTGAATTTAATTTTTTTCTTAAGGAAAAAAAATGTGTAATATTTTTCAAATTGAGACAACAGCAGAAGATATTTTTAAGCGTACTATTTAAAATCTTATTTACATAATAACTTACTATACGATTTTCAAATGTCTTCAAAACATAATTAATCAACATTACAAAATAACCATATAATCTCTTTACAGTAATATTTCTTCACAAAAATTAGAAATTACCTGGCTAATATAAAATAGAGTATTTAAGATTAAAAGTATTAAGTTATAATATTCATTTTCAAAGCATCAATTACACACGTCTAGCATTGATTCAGATTTCAAATTAAGATAACCATTCAAACCTTAGCTAAATCTCTGATTCAGTAGTTCAGAACATTTGTGATCCTCGAGGTTAAGTAGATTTAATGGACAATGACGATTTTTTAACATAATTGGACCTCGAATTCCTCACCTAGCCTGATGTGCAAAAATTAAGAACGAAGTCGAAAAATTAGCATATCAGCAGAAATAACGAAGAAGCATAGTGGACTGAAAAACCAATCAGATTAACTAGGGTGAGGTACGGTAGCAGATGTATAGATATGCCGTTAGACGTAATATGGAAGTGTCAGAGCGGGATAAAGCGCGCCGGCGGTGTAAACTTAGCATTTCTAAGAAAGCGATTGCACGGCGAATGCGTTTAAAACGGTATCCAGTTGCTGCATCTGTGTCAAATGCAGAACAATATATCTATTACATGATATACGGATATTTTTACACGAGGTCGAATCATTGGAAAGATAGAGGAAGGTCGATTTATGTAACTAGTGTGGCTGAGGAGTTCGGAAATAATCGCAGCATCGTTTCACGACGAGACGTCTCAAGGACAGAATTTCAAAATACAAGAATAGCTGTACGATGGTTCAGTAGTGGTCGTCCACGAGTAACCATGCCAGTAGACAACGGATATATTGTTCTACAGGTCAGAAGGAACATGCGTCAGATAGCGGGAGAAATCGCTAGCCGCACGACATAGGTGATTGGACGACCGATTGTCCCGTTTTACTGGCTGCACAGTAGTAATAAGTTTGCACGATGACCTTTACGGTGGGCACCTTTATCGCCTGTTTATTGGAGAAAGCGTTTTCTGTGGCTCCAGTAACTCCAGAATTACAGATATATAATCATTGGGGCCGAATACACTTTACGGATGAGAGCAGGTTTCGCATTCGGGATTCTTGGCGCATATACATCTGGATAGAGAGGAAGAAACGCAACAACCCCTCCAATATCAACGAAAGACGCCGGTTTGAAAGTGGTGGTGTTCTCTTATGGGGAGGCATTAGGTTTGGTTGCCGTACCGATTTTCACATCTATGAAAAAGGTTCAGTCACCGGAGCCAGCTATTGTAACGTGACTCTCCTTCCATATGTACATCTTTTCAGAGTCGTTATGTGTCCAAGATTTCTTTTCATGGTTGATAATGCGCCATCTTATTGCACAGTAGCTGTCGAAGAGCTGTTGGACAGTGAGGATATTGAACGCATGGATTGGCAGGCAAGATCTCCAGATCTAAATCTCATCAAGTTTGTATGATACTTTCTAGGGAAATGCTTGTCATCACGTAACTTACCGCCAATATTTATTCCAGAGATCCGATTAGAGGAAAAAGTTGAATGGGCTACAATACTTCAACAACTCATTGACAACATTATACTCAGCAAGACCAGATGATGGGAAACTTGCATAGTAGTCAGGGGAGATCATATCCTCTACTAAAAGCTTTATGTTTCTGGCCCGACACCTACCACATGGATTAATCGGCTTCCGTTTGCACTGTGTTCCCCGCTACTTTTTCAATTAAGTTCATTTTTATCCTTTTGATGTCTTATTTGGTAAGCTTTGTGTACATTACTCATATTCTTACATTTTGGACATCGTATGGTATTATCTATATTGAAAAAGCCATCGCATCCTTAATTTTTGCAAACCAGTGTTCTGAAGTGTTCCAATTGACGTTGACGTTGCTAATCTACGGATGCCTAAAGCATGAATCACTCTTTTACCCCAGATCTTGAAAAACTGTGATGCAGCGTGGTGAAAATGGATGTAGAAAAATGTACAAATTAGGAGATAGAGATACAGAGATTAAGTTGATCTCCTACCATCTATAGTGGTGCTTACGAGTCTGTATTTCACTAGCATAACTAGTGTAATTCCAGAGTTGATGTACAAGCATTTGACTCATACTTAACACGCTTAGAACTATTATTTAAGGTGAAATAACAGTCCTCTTCAGATTGAAATAAGTAGAATAACTGAACAACATGAGCAGAAAATGATAATAATATGGAAGCTTCAACTAAATAACTGTATGAAAAACTAAATCTTATCGTAAGACTTAGCTAAGATACCGAAACTTGAATTCTTTGATGGCTACAATGTCGTTTGGTAAAATCCTTTTCATGAGAAAGAGCAATTAGCAACATCAATTTCCTAGCAGATTGCTTGCCAGAATCCTTAAAGTACTAAGGTAGAAAATTTAAATTAATTTCATATCCTTGCATGTTTGCATAAATAACTTCGAAAATGAATGTTAGCTTTCTGGAGATATATGATCCAATAGAGAAGAACTAATTTTTTTTCTTCAAATGGAAATGGGCAAAAGTAGTAAAGTAGTCATGAAGGCGAGTCTATGGCCGGAATTTTATCCATAGATCCAGTTACCGCCTGGATGCCACTAAAAACCCGTCATGTACCTGGGTTTATGCATGTTGCAAATGTTGAGATTAAATGTCCTCACGATGGTATGGAAGTTTAGAGAATTAGGTACCATCTCACTTGACCGAAGTATCACTTTCCGTCACTTAATCGAGGTTCAAAATTACGAATTGCCGATTCGTTTTGCTTCTAAGTGCAACATTAATAAGCAATCAACCAATGAAATCAAAGTCACTGAAATAAGAGTGAACTTAACATGCTTTTCTCCCTCACATCGATATTAAATCACACCACTCAAAAAAAGAAAAACTAAATTCCTGTTTATGGCGTGGTAATTCAAACGCATATTTAAAACACTGTTTGCGCCCCTCTTTGGTTGCATCTCTATTCGACGACAGAGGGCACTGTTTCTTTTTTATCTGGAATTATCTCTGTTCATTAAAGTCTGTATAATCCATGATGTTCTGCTTGTGGTAATGTGTGATTTTTTTTTTAGTTTAGGTGTGTGAAACGTGTAACCATTTTTTGGTCCGACTAAGTCAGAGCCCTTTGGAATTGTGTTGGTGTTTTTCCATGAATTAATTTGGTTAACATTAATCTGGCGAGGAAAATTGTTTGGTTTTAACTGTTATTTAATTATTTAGTGCTAAGGGCTTTTGTTTTTATGAGTTGTAGTGCTTAGTGAATTCGTTTTGTGAGTTGTAGTATTAAGTGCTTTCGTTTTGTTTGTTTTTTTAGTTGCTTTATATTTGTAGAGTTAATTGTTTCGCTGGTGAATTGTTGGATTATAGAATTAATTTATTTCGCTTTCAATGTAAGAGTGTTTTCGATCGTATTTTTATTTATTATATGAAAGCTTCTGTTAATGCTTTTATTAGTATTTTTGGATTTTTCTAATGTACTATGTACATGTATATTGGAATAGCATAAATTGAATAAGTCAATGTCTGGCTCTCTCTGTTCTCCAGAATTGTATCAGGTAGAAAAAAAGGTTGATTGGGTTAGTCCAAAAAAGTTTTTTTTTATCGGAGATTAGAAAACTCCAATGTCCAAAACACAATAAATTCATGTGTTTAAATCGTTTTCTTGGTGTATTGAGAGTAGGTGGCCTCCTGAGTAATTCAGATTTACCTTATGTTACTAAATACAAGGCCATCTTACCTAAAAAATATAAGCTTACAAATCAATATACTGTGTATTTGCATAAGAAAAATCTTCGAATTGGCGCATTCTCCTTTCTGTAGTGCGTAAAAAAAGGTTTTGAGCATTGAATGATCGCTTAATGGGCAATAAAGTAGTTCATAAATGCATTGTCTGTTTTTAAATAAAACCTGTTGTGATGTCTCAATTAATGATAAATCTTCCCTGAGAAAGGGTGATCATTGATTATCCCTTTAACTGTTATGGTGTAGGTTTCTGTATCCCATTTATGATCCAATGTCGTAATTAAAGAAAGGGTGCACTACATAAAATGCATATATGTATATTTGTATGTTTCGTACCAAAGCTGTTAATGTAGAAATTGTGTCGAACACCACATCTGTGTTCTCACATTTATTGTCTATTTTAAATGACCATTGGGTCGAATAACAGAAATACATAATGGTAGTAACAATATAATTTATGTCGTGCAACCGAAAACTCAAAATGGAGATTACAAACGAGCCATATCACGTCCGTGTTTTACATATATTAACTTAAATATTTAATCACGTAATGTGTTGCATTGATTACTGAGATTGCGTTTATTTGTAATATCATATTGAATGTTTGTAACATGTCAAAGAGGGGAGAAAGTTGCCCAGCTTCTGCAGTACGGTGAATTTAGCTACAGATGGCGCTGTTCCTTTTATTAGAACCTCATTCCAATACTTTTTTTCTAAATTCTTAACTATTAAATCTCACTTTAATCAGGAAAACATTAATCAAATAACGCAATCTAAAACAATAACCACTCTAAAACTGTTTACTAACATTTAAGTATTGTTATTTACTAACTGTAAAACTGTTATTTACAATGATTTTATTACAATCATATATTACTCTAATTCACTGAAAACTCACAATAGGCGGCATGCCTTCGTTCCCTTATCTCTCCGGGATGTCTGAGAGGCATTGGACGTCAAAGCACAACTAGACTTTTATATTACATTTCACATTCTTGCAATTATAAAGCGCCCTCTACAAGTGGACTCTTCGTCCATCATGATTTAACAATTATCCTCGATTGTACTTACAAATTAATAACACAAACTTATTCTACTCGATCATTACTAAATTAATCAATACTTAATAATTCTAAATATTAAGTTATGTATAACATTACAAGAGAAACATTACTAAATTATCAATGAAAGTCTTACTTACACTTTAAAAAGTTACTTATTATTCACATACAAAATGCTAATTGTTATACACATCAAATACTTATTTTAACAGGCATCTCAAAATTCTAATTTTAACACAATTAAAAATACTAATCTAAATCTCAAAATGTATACAAAAAATATATATATAATTACTTTTAGCATCACAAATTATAGCAAAATACTTCTAAATAACTTGGTAGGGAACACATACTCCTAAATTCAGAGTAATTTTTTTCTCCCCTTCTAACTTTTAATTTAATATGTATACATAATCCATACGATCAAATCGAATCATGTTTTAAGCAGACATTGATTTTGTCATAACTTCGAAGTTGAGCTTTACTAAAAGAGAATAATTATGATTTTGAATAAATTATTAACATGCAGTATTTTCTCATATCTTTGTGAGTTATTTCGTTTGAAAGGGTGGCATTTTGGCTGTTCCTATAAACGTTCTTATTTATACTCATCCAACAAACATACATTCATTTCAGGAATTTGTTTCTTGAATATACAAATAGTTAAATATTCCATTTTGATTTAGTACTAGCGGCGTTCTTGGACTTATTCAAAATAATTGATATTTTTGATGGTACTCGACAATGTCTTTTCTTGTTTAACCTTAAGGTTTCAATATGTATAATCCCATCAATAGTGATCAAGAACTCATGTTTTAAGCAGACATTGGATTGTCATAGACTTCCCGAAGTTGAGCTTCTTACTAAGAGAATAATTATGATTTCTTTGTCATTATTAACATGGAGTATTTTCTCACTATCTTTAGTGCAGCTTATTTCGTTTGAGACACGGCATTTACTTTCATTCTGTAAAGAACGTTCTTATTTATATCGTCAACGAGCATGCATTCATTTCCGAATTTGTTGTAAGATATACAATAAAATGAAACCATTTTCTAGTTTAGTACATGGCGTTCTTGGACTTAATTATTAATTGAGATTAATATTTACAATACAATTTCTTAAACAATACAAGACCACCTACTACTACATTAATTGAGTATCAATCTACTTGCGTGTCAGTTAAATTTAAGATAATTTTATTTTCATAGATTAACTTCAAATCATCTCCATATATCTTGGACTTTCTGTTTGTCACGAGTGGCTGCGTTTTTATCATATCCTACATCTAGGTTGGTAAAATAATTAATTCAATTAAAATTCTTTACTGTTTTAGTCTCAACATACGTATTAATTTCTAAGAGTTCTAAAGAAACAAAGTTGCTTTTAATTAAGATCGGTAAATTATGAAATAATAATAATTAATTACTCAAGAGACGATATAGAACTTTGTACAGACTTTCATGCCCAAATATTCATAGATGATATGATAGCCCCGTTCAGTTGATATCTTTGGAAGTCTGCTATTTCATTCATTTCAATTTACAGTCATTCGTCATTTGTGGATTTTTAATGTTTACATCGGTAACATACTGGGCGTCCTACCATGTTCACCGTTTTCCATTGCTCATTTCACCACATCTAAACAGCATACCAATCTTGAGGTTGATTTTCCTGGGGCAATTAATCCGGAAACTCGGCATCAAACCAAGTGTTTCTTCAACTGTATTTTCCTTCAAAAGCAATATTTTTATCGCTTTTTAGTCCTTTTATCATTTTCACAATAACAAAGTTAACTTCCATCAAAACAATTCACAAACTAAAGATCAAAGCTATCAATTATACACATCTTTTTGAGGTTAGGGCTAACTAAAAACAACTAGTTTAATTCTAGTAAGCATAATCTATGGGCCAGGGACTTTTCAATTGACGATAGTATATATAGTATACTGCAAATTGTAACAGAATAGCTGTATAAATTATGTTTAGTTATAATAAACTATCAAAGGAATTTTGTCGTGTGGGAAAATCATTTGTAAAATAAATTTCACTTTATTTATTTACCAAAGTAAATCATAAAATATTCAATTTGCTTCTTATCTATTTAAAGAAAACAATTAATTTAATATCCGTATCAGTTATCAGGTTGAGTTACCAATTACATGGGAGAAAATAATTTTAGATTTAGAATAATTCTTTTGAGACATTCATGTTTTAATTTATCTCAAACTTACGACTTTGTGTATGACATTGATATTTAAATAATTTTATTGATTATAAGTAATTTTTAAACAGGTTTTCTCCCTTTATTAGAACATCTAAATGTCTTTTTATATATTTGCATTTAGGGACAATTTTTAAAATATTACTCCATAAATATACAAAATATTTATTCCTCATCCTCAAATATTACTGAAATATAAAGAATAATTTTTAATAATATTGATATCTTTTCTTTAGGAAGTATCAAATTGTAATTTTAAAATTTCATTTATTTACTTTTTGTATAAAGAATATCAAATAAATGAAAAACAACAACTGAACTTACTCAGGTTGGAAAGATACCTCAACTTGACGAGAGCAAAGGAACGGAACGCTAAGGCATTTAATTGAGGAGAAACCCAGGAATAGGACAGGAGAACAATGGCAGGAAGAAAGGCCAATGTCTACGAATATTCATTGGTGTAGTATTATTGCAAATGTTGTATCGTGCTGCATTAATGTTTAAATTAAAAGTTTGCAGCTAAAGAGATATAATTGATTAATTATTTTGTTTACAACCACTCACCCACAACAACTCATTGAAATGGACGTGTTTTAATAAATTATTTCGAAATTTAGGTATTTCTACTTTGAGAAAAGGTGTTTGTTCAGTGTATGCATAAGTATTCTTTATAGAAACCGAACAAATATGGAACCATATTGTACAAATAGTTTTATTTAAAAGGTATCAAATGCAATTATATCTCACAAATCTTGTCTAATTCAAATAAGAGGTGGAAATAGTTTTTGACAAAAAGTTAACAAATCAAGGAACCCTTAGATATGGTATTCACAATTCCTCGCATGTCTAGTAGCCTAAATAAAGTGGTTTTGTTGTGGTGATTAGTAGTAATTATCTTATGATTTATTGTTATGCTTAGATTCTATTCCATCAGACAGTGCATTAAATTTCTAAATATAATTAAATAAAGAGATGTATTTAAATTCTATTTTCTTATCTGAAACTTTTTACTTATCTTTTGCATAAAAGCAATGCAGCAAAAGCCAA
>BMAW01047527.1:355866-374678 GCA_019974015.1 Nephila pilipes
GTTGAAAAGTGACTTTTCTTCTGTTTGTCAAACTGTTTCAAAAGAAGAATGGAACATGTGCTACAACAAAAGAAAAGAATATGAAAGGCAAAATGTAAGAATGACAGACATCATAATCAGAGGAAAAGATGACACATTGTTCAACCCAAGGCTCTCAGAGTAAATTGATGGAAATTGGTCTAGTTTATTAAGTTTTAGTTCACTATTAACTGCACCTGAAACAAAATATTACGAGGGCTATTGGTGCTTGACCCAATTTTGGAATGGGTCATGGACAAGGATGACACTCTAAATTAGCACCGCAGCTTATTGGGGTTGAGTCAAGCAGAGAAGTTAAATCAAGGAGACGAGAAGATAGGATAAACGGAGAAAATGGAAAAGACATTCCAATTGAAAGGGCT
This sequence comes from Nephila pilipes, assembly GCA_019974015.1. Classification (NCBI taxonomy): domain Eukaryota; kingdom Metazoa; phylum Arthropoda; class Arachnida; order Araneae; family Nephilidae; genus Nephila; species Nephila pilipes. The sequence continues at coordinate 356,268 of BMAW01047527.1, forward strand.
ATGAATGGGAAGAAATCCCAAGCGAAAAGGGAAGCAGTCGAGAGTGAGCACGGAGCTATGAATTGAATCGTGAAAGAGAGAACTGAGAATTTCGAGGGAAAGGAAAATTCTGCATAAAAGGAATGAGATGTAAGGAACGAGTAAATGGATGAGTTCACTGAATGGTTTTCAGACCTGAGATAGTTAAAAACAGATATTTGAAACAAGGAGATCACCATTTTTCGAAGTGTGAAGGGAAGTACATACACATCAATCAATAACCCCGAGACTAACATTGAAACTACATTTTTGCAAAATTTTTATTCATCAACATAACACCTTTGTTAATCACTTTAGGTGATAATCGTTCCAACGCTTTTCCAATTTTTCTTTTTCGCAAGAAATCTTTTATTATGGAGTAAATAGCGATAAACAGCTTCTGAACTGACCCGTTGTTTTGTCCATCGAAAGCAATCGGCACCCCACTTGGAAACCTTTTCTATGCTCAATTTTCAGTTAGCGATAGTAACATACTTCCATGATATTCAAATATCCTTAGCAATCCTACTGAGCCTACTCTTACGATCTTTCATTATAATTTTGTCACTTCACCTCTACATTTCCGGGTGTAACGTCACCAGATCTGAGCGTTCCACGTCATTTGTGTTCCTTTACGACCACGTTAAACTCGCAAACCGACAAATCGTTGCTTTGGATGGACAAGAGTCCGGCAACATTTTCAATCCATTAATTTCATTGCACGGTGTTTTACCCATTAAAAACAAATGTTTCATCAGAACACGAAACTGTTTTTCCATTTTTAAAATAAACTACAAATGACTTATCTAACCTGATAATCAGTTATTTCTGGTCCGACGACTTTAAAATTTTGATAATGTTTCAAGCAGGTTGCATCAGGAAAGATCTTAAGCCAATATTTACTGGCTGAGCCAATCAAGGTTAGTCTCTGGAGTTGATTGATGTTATGTTATCTGTATTCTGTGTAATGACGAAAGATCTCAGGGGATTTCAGTCTCCTCATATAAGGCCAATTAAATACCACCTGGTGTATGAGGCCTCATTGAATGCAGAAATGCCCGAAGTGGAAAATTACACCAACAGAGAACAATCAATAATCACAGTGAAATTGTCGCGATCGTTAGAACTTCCTAAGTGTTGATGACAGGAGTAATCCCAAACAAAACGCTTGAAACTTTCCTTTATTTTTGCCACGCAATAGACAAACAAAATAGAAACATTTCGTGACAATTCAAAAATATTACAATTATTTTGCAATCAACAAAAAGACATTTTTATTAACTTAAGCAATTCTCATAGCAAAATATAAAATTAATCTTAATAATATTTTATTGAATTAGTTAATATATTTCAATTATTCTGAACAGGAATCATTTCATTATCAAGCAGTTTCTTTCCACGCATCTGATCACGTTTAATCTGTCAAGGCTCAAAGTCTTCAAGAAGAAATTCTGTGGAATGTAGAAAAATAGAATGACAACTGAAGTGCCATCCTCGTTCTTTAACTGAGACTCAAAATTACAAAATCCGTCACCAATAGACCTAGTGTTGCTTTCAAATGCAACACGAATAATCAATCAATCCACGTATCTGATTTTCTAGTATAAAATATGTTTAAGTTTCAGACATCATAACAATTCTTCATAAAATTTTTTGAGTTATGGGGGTTTAAAAACTGGATCCTCTAATTTTAATTCAGTATCTTAAACATTAAGCTATATAACATCTTCTCACTGATTTTAACACTCTTTGTATAAATATATTTTTCCAATTCTATAATTATACAAAAAATTGAAAAAATTATATTATGACTAGAAATTTAAAGTATTAAATATAATTATAGCAGGCGAAACATTTTTTAAATTGTTCAGTTTATTTTTTTTGTCATAGAAAACCTTCAAACTTTTAGTCTTCATGTAATTTCCTCCAATTGTTCAAAATTAATACATTCATACATGAATTCTGAGATATACAGTGTCAAGTTTATTATGGAAAATCTCGGATCTTAAATAATCATATGTATTTTTAATATTTAATTTTATTATTCAGCATTAAAAAACTTGTAAAGTGTGATTCGACTTTATTTAAGCAAATCAATCTAATATATGGTGCTTTAATGGCTTTTACCAAATATTTCTGGAACTAATGACTGCATTCAAATGATATTTGGAACAAATATTGTATATAGCTATTCTATATTTAATTCGACGAAATTTGGATTCTATCATTAAAAAAGTTTGTTTTTTAAGTTGATTCACAATGTTAAATTAATTAATTGTTTTATGGATTTTGAGACATTAAGAGTTACACCAATTTCACACATCCAACGGTAAAGAATTACGGTATATATTAAATATGTGACTTTTTAATGATTGTTAATTTTATTTTTATTACATGCTATAAAAGTATATGACTCTTCTTTACAAAGTGCCTGATTCATTGTGTTGCTTACTGTCTCGATCCTGTACCATTCTTATTAAGTCACTCTCTAGGTGATACTCTCTAGATAATGCTGGAGATGATATATTCGCTTTATAAACATATTCTAAAACAAAAGTGATTAATCGTAATTACTTGTATGATTGTCTTCAGATTCTGGAAAACATTTTGACAATCTCCACTATCCTATCGGAATTTTATCCTAAGTCTAACTTACTAGTGTAATTAGACAGACAATATTTTTCCAATAACAATAGAATAAAAACTGAAAAATTGTAATTTTTACTGTGTCATTTATTACTACAAATGATATTTAACACAATAAGTGTAATTAAATATAAATTTTTGTAAAAAGATATATAATTTTATGTTTCATATTCATTCAAACGCTTATGCATAAAATTGCTTGTTTTCTACATTTTGAATGTAAATATTTGCACATTCCTACTACCAATGAGTAAAATAATTACTCTGAAACCCACAAGCGTCATTCCATGTAGAAAAAAATTCTTTTTTTCTTTTATGAAAAGAAATATGTCAAGAAGTAGTATATAGATTTAGCCTGATGATATTCCAGAAATATGTAACCCTCTGAAAAAGACATTTTCAATCTTTGCTTCAATGAGACTTCACATTTCCTTAAAAATATTTTGTACTCAAACAAATAACAGCATTATAAAGTCAAGATAGAGTTTTAGCAGCATCCTCTTAAAATAATTCATTATGGAAGACTTTAACTTGATTGTCATTAGTTTTTCAAAGTATGCTTTTTACAAGTCTATGCGATCAGTTATATATCTCTGCAAATTAATTGGGACAAAGTAAAAAAAAAAATCGCTTTTTTTAAAACTATGTTTTTATTCAATCCATATATTTACAATACTTTTCTAGTTTTGACGCAGTCTTCCCTTAGCTTAAATGACCTCTTGCAGACGTTTTAGCATTAACTTCCCTACATTAGCACATATGCTCCTAAGTTCATCTTCAAGAAAACACATTTGAATTACATTGTTTATCATAAGATCACTTGTTGTACAATCCATCTAACCTAAACGCCTCTTCACAATATTCCACAAGTTCTGAATGGGAGTTAGGTCTGATGAATTTCCAGGACGATCAAGCACTTTAATTTTATTTTCCAGTATAAGAGTCTTTACCAGTTTTGAATTGAGAAATTGTAAAATCAAGTCGGTAAAGAATCAAGTCATGTTGAAATGTTCCGTTAAAGGTTCTCATGAATAAACAATCTTATGCCGTAACATTTTGATGTATTTAGTCACATTCATCATGCATTGAACAGGAACTAAACTTCCTGTGCCTTTTGCCGTGAAATAACCCCAAAACATCTGCTTCAGCGGGTATTTACACTCTGTTGGTTTTGGTCCTGTCTCAAAGGTTCACAATCACTTCGTCTCACAACAACTGAAATATATTCCTGCACAAATAAATGAGTTTTATCACTGAAAACTACGTTCTTCCAGCCGTCAGCAATCCATGCTTTGTACTTTATTTCCCACGCTAAACGTTTTTTCTTCATGTTAGAAGTTAAAAATTGTCTTCAGTTGGTGTCATTGCCTTACGGCCAGTGTTCAGAATCTACGCCGAACAGTTGAGCTATTCACATCTAATCCATATGCTAGTAAATGCCTTTGAAGATCTGAAAACAATTGGATTAATTTTGTTATTTCTTATTAGAATTTTATTTTTTTGCATTAGTTTTTCGCTTGGGTCCACATATTCCTTTCCTTTTAGGAGAGGCTGATTCTCATTCTTTGGTTGAAGTTAAGATTCTTGAAACACTTAATTTGCTTACATCAGCTACAGAAGCTATTTCTCTAACCCTCATATAAGTGTGATCTTTAAGACTATAGTTTTAACACGCTTCCTTGGAATTACTTCCATTTTTGAACAAGTGAAAGAGAGAATAAACACTAACAACTAACTGCTCCGCTCAAAGGTTCACAACTGAGGAATAGGTTAGTATTTTTACACTAAAACAAGTTAGGTCGATCAGTCCCACACACTCTAAGCAGATAAATCCGGTTTGAAGTGGTTCACACTCAGTCTATAAGCAAATAAAATAGATATGCAGTGATTTCAGACACATCTACCATAACTGTCTTTGTCCGAATTAATTTTTACAGTATGGTACATATTGTATTTACTGCAGAACACGGTTCACACAACTGTTAAAAATGTAACATAGAGATGCTCGACTTGATTCACCAAATAACATACGGCATGTGGTGAAAAATGGATTAGCGTTTACATTTAATGGCAAGGAAAATCTAATTTGACTCAATCATTTGTCTTGGCGTGTTATTAAAATGACTTGAGACAAAATTATTATATCTCGTCTGTTGATAACAGAAAGAAAGCTATCTCATAGTATAGGTTGAATTTCGATTTAATGGAAACACATACATTTTTTGCAAGTAGGTACTTCATTGTTCCCAATATTACCATGATGAAATTGAAAATTAATTCCCTGCATTCTAGAAAAGTTTAAATGATAGCTAATTATATTCCAGTAGGATAATTGTTTCATGTAAATGACTATCAAGAAAAAGGAATTTTTTCTCGAGAAAAAAAAAATTCCTGAAGTTCCAAGTATAAATACTGACTCTCAACTGACGGCAAGTACTGCATACAAAGACGGCCAAGATCCAAAAATAGCACAATTTATTTTAAATAAATAATTCACACGTTAAGTAAATCATTTTAAAGGGATTGTGGAAGCCAAAGACACATTTCAACTGCAAAAATTCCAATCCAAAATAAAACTTCGTATTCCATCGGCCAGAGTCAACATCGCCAGCTCTATTTTGTATTTCTACTGTTCGATTTTCCCCAAGTTCGTTTTTCTCCAAATGGTTTCAGTTCTTCCGTTTCAGTTTTATTGGTCAGTCACGACGGCAGCACAATGGCTAGCGAGCTTTAGAATTTTTTCCCTCAGATCCTTACTTACCATTTGAAGAAAGTTCCCCAAAAATTAAATTATTGCTTAAACTAAGCCTCGTGAAATATTTTAGGAAATAATACTCCTAAATGAGAAAAGGAAAGATTGACAATATTAACTATGCAAAATTTGAAATATCAAACATGGAAATATTTGTTAATGAATTGCTGCCAATTGTAATTCAAAGAATTGCTGACACAAAAATTGCAATTTTTTTTTAATTTCATAATCGACATTATATTGATAAAGTTCATATAATTTTTGTAACAGGTATTTTAGTGGCATGTATACTTATAAATTTTTGCATACAAACTTAGAATGTTTCAACTTATAATGTGGTTAACATTTCCTTATTTTTATATTACAAGAGTGGTTCAAAAATACTTATATTTGAAGACAGATTATGAAACTACAGCTACAAAATCAAAAGTCATAACCGCATACCACATAAAAGAAAAAAATAATCTCTTACCGAAGCACAAATGTAGACAAAAGCGATTGATTGTAATATACCATCGTATGATGAAATGAAATGCAGAATCATACAGCGATTAAGATAGTACCCAAGCTGTTCCCAGAACTCGACTAACATCTGCTGGAACCTTCCTGTGTCAATAATTGCAGTCAGAAGGATATTGCATAAATGCCAAATCTATATCAGAACAGCAATTCCAAGTTACCTCAGACTGATGTGAATTCTAAATTTCATCTTATTGGTGTCATGACCATAAAGAGTACTCTACCCCTGCAGGGAAGAAAGTGATATGGTCCTAGAAATATTGTCATTTACATTGTTCCCCACAACAAAACATGACATTTGGAGATTTTCTCATCAAGTGTATAATCCGAATTGTCTTCTTTCAACTGTGAAGCAGAAATGAGGCTCTGTCATAATTTAGGTAGATATCTCATGATTTTCTACAAGATTTATCGCCTCATTAGAAATACAAATAATTGCATCATACTATGTGGATATTTTAGTCAAACAAGAGAACCCTATGGTGAAAATATTTTTTTTTTTGAGAAAGGCCATGTATCAAGGTGATCTATATATCTATTTCAGATTCAGTTTGAAGATTATGCAGATTAAATCAAACATAACCGTTGGCCATTCAATTCTCATATCTGAACATTTTTAGCCACTTCAGTCTATTCTGGAAAATAGATTCAGTAGCCAGTATTCCCCACCAAGTTCCCTTCCAGACATTAAATTTAAATACTTCATAAAACAAGGTAGACTAGGTTCTTTCTTGTGGATTTGTCCTTATCTTATTTTAAACAAAGGAAGTATCTTTGTATCACGAAGAAAAAAATATTTTGTTTTATAGCTTTTGTTGTGACATTTCTTTTCTTACTGCTAGTTACTTTAATTTTCCGCTCCTGTGCACTTGCGCGCGTATTGTTATGTTAGCCGGTACATGACGTATTGGGTTCATGTCTTAGCCTTCGGTAAGGCTTAATGTACTTGCAGTCTAGAACATTTACGTTCTAAATGTTACATTATTAAATGCATATTAAATGCAATGCTGAATTAGCGTACATATGTGGATTAAAGCGCTTGTATTACCTCTATATCTAGATCTTTACCCATTCCAGTCACAGCAATATCTCTTCTTTCATTGGTACTGTAACATCGGTCATTGGTATTTATGCGTATCACTGTGAATAATCTACTGCGTTGTTAAAGTGACGAATAATGGTAGATTTCTTTTATCTTTTTTCTGAAATTCTTAAAAATCTTGGTAATTTAAAAAACACACACAACTTTCAGCGTAAGAGTAACTACTCTAATGAACCTGCCGTCATTGTTGTCCAGCGGAGAAATAATAAGCTGAGTCAAAAAATTGACATTGATTGAAAAGTGTAATTTTTCCAATGAGCAGTAAAAAATATGTTGTTATCCTTTCAATAATTCTCAATATGTATTAATCACAATGTAATTCTCAATATGTAATAATCGTAATGTAATGTTCAATATGTAATTCTGCTACAGGGTTTTGTTAATTTTATTTGCAATAAAACATGTTTAAGACTTTTATGTTATAGATGTAAAAAAATAACTATTGATATAGAATTCGGTAAATCATTTTTGTTGTGGATAATCAACTATCTTCATTTTATGTGCTCTTTTCTAACGCATAAGCTCTATATACGTTTTAAAAGTCTAGACGGAGTCTCACTTTTCATCTTATTAAAGTTTTTTTTTTTCCTCACAATAAAATTTTAATTTTGTGCTCTTTTGTTAGATGTCATTAAAATATTTATTATGCAGAGTCTTTTCAGACTTTGACTTTGACTACTTTCTGAATATTCACAAAAGTTTGCATGAAGAGATTCATAAAAATTCTAACACAGAATTTAAATCTTTTTTTTTTCCTTCATCGAATATAGTTAAATTCTCAGTTTCAAAAGGATAACAAAAGTAAACGTCTGTTTGAAGTCAATAAATTACGTGAATTACAAGTCAGAAAAATGAGTGGTAAATAACAACTACAAGAAAATCTGAGAAACATATATATTTAGGAATGAATTATCAAATTATGTCAGCGATTAATTAACATTATTTTAACACCACTTACACGAACCTCAATTCAACTAATATTCAATTTGGCTCATTGTTTCTCTTCTCGAATATTTCATGAAAAAGCTTACTTTGAAAATCCAAGCAATGCAGTTCGTTTTGTTTTTCTACCTATATTCGTAAGCTTAGGAAATGGAATACTAATCAAATAAAATAAAATAATAAAAGAAAATAATAAAAATGCGAGTTCCACAATCATTCTAATGGAAAATTGTTTTTACTAATGGTTTAATTTGCTCACTAAAATGCAATTAAATACAATTGTTTTCATTTCCTGAAGAAAAAAAAATTCCGATTCATCTAATGAAAAATTAATGCTTGATATATTATTATGAAATGAAGAAACTTAATAAAAAAGTTAATACTGAGAGAGAGATGATTTTAATTTTTTAAAAAAAATATTTAAATAGTTCTTCATTTCATCCGTAAATGTTCAGTATCATACGAGAGTATTATGTGTGCATATGACATACTTTATTAAAAAAATTTATTCAAATTTAAAATATGGGAAATTACCAATAAAATACGAAAACCCTCAGTTTTATTAAATTAAACTTTGCTTGAGTTGCATGAAATTTTTATAATTGAAGATACAGTACCATTACAATACAAAATTTTATTATTTCATGTTGTAAGGAACATTAAAGAAAAATTTAAAAAAATAGTATATAGAGATGTGAATGTGAATTAAGGGTGAAGTCAAAAAAATTTGCACATCAGCAGAATGAAGAGGCAGAGTAGACTGAAAGACCAATCAGAAAATTAACTAGGTTGAGATACGGTGGCACATGCGCAGACATGCAGCTAGACGTAACATGGGAGTGTCGGAGCAAGATAAAGCATGCCAATGGTGTAAGCTCAGCATTTCTGGGAAAGCTCTTACACGGCGTATACCAGTTTAAATGGCATCGAGTTGCTGCTTCAGCGTAAAATGTCTAGCATTTAGTCTGTTAGGCGACATCTAGATGAATCTTCCTGAGGTAGAATCACTGGAAATGCAGAGGAAGGTCGAAGTCAGTGGAATTCGGGATTGCTCACAGCATCGTATCACGACTTTAGAGAGAATTTTAAACTACAGGAACAGCTGTCCGACAGTTCAGTAGTGGTTGTCCAATTGATCCAAGCCAGCGGATGACCGGTATATTGCCTGACAGGCCAGAAGGAACAGACAAAGGGAGAAATCGCTAGATACACGGCACAGGTAATTGGACGACCGATATCACGGTTTACCTTGGCCTGGTGACTACACAGTGGAGGTCTGTTTGCACGACGATTTATCTTGTGTGTACCTTTGAAATCTGCTCATCGGATAAGGTGTTTTCTATGGCGTCGGGAACACCAGAATTGGATCAGAGATTCTTCTTCCATATGTTCGTCTTTTTAAAAGCCCTTTGGGAACAATTCCTGTTCATGATTCTGTTCAAATAGCTGTTGAACAGTGAAGATACTGAACGCATGGATTGGCCGGCATAGTCTCCTGATTTAAATCACACCGAGCATATATCTGACCTTCTAAGCAGACGATTGGCAGCACGAAACTTACCTCCAGTAACTATTCTAGAGTTCCGATTGGCAGTACAAGACTAATGGATTGCAATGCTTCAACAACTCATTGACTACATCATACTCAGCATGATCAGATAATGTGAAATCTGCATAGCAGTCAGGGGAAATCATATCCTGTACTAAAGGTTGGACTTTTCTGGCTGGACGCCTCTTATATGGATATTTTGGCCTTCAGTCGCATTATGCTCCATGCTAATTTTTCAATACAGTTCCTTTTAATCCTTTTGATTTTTTTTGGTAAGTTTTGCTTACTTTACTCATATTCTTACGTCTTTGGAATCTTATGGTATTACTTGTGTTGATCAGGAAAGCTTTTGCACAACGTTATATTGAAAAACCATCTCGTTCTTAATTTTTGCACACCAGTGTATGTATTCATTGAATTTACCAAATGAAAACATAGAATTTTACTAAATACTTTTTATGATTATTAATATAGTTACAAAATAAGTTCATATTTATGTAAGTTTAATATTCACTTTTTTTTTTTTTTTTTTTTCTGATAACTTGATTCATTTCTAAATTTTATTTGTTTTAGAAAATGTTACTATTCTTGATTTTCTTTCAATTTGCTTAAAAATGCAAATTGATTGAATGATTTTTCTCCCTTTGTTAATTTTAAATTGGAATTTATAAATGGATTTGTTATTATATAAATCTTACTCGAATTCAATAATTTTGCTACAAAAAAGCTAAAATAGATGTTCTTTTAAATAAATTATTAACTTATTTTGTATTTAAATGTGTATAAACAATTTCATTTATTGATCTTTATTTAATTCTTATCATTTTTCTGTAGAAATAAATGTTTATTTCATTTACATTGGAATTTATCATTTGTATCTCAACCTTAAATATATATACCTGATGAAAAAATATGGTGCCTAATTTATGCAGTTCTTTAAATTAAAAAAAATATCCCGAAGATTGTATTTTCTGCATTAAACAGAACAGACAAAGAATAATTTTTATTCATAGTTCAGACATAAAATTTTTTTATTATTTTTAAAGGACTTTTTTTCTTATAAGAAAAGGTTTCAACAATAAGAATCTCATTGCACAATATTTAAAGCTTACAACTATTTTATAAACTATTCTTAAAAATCTGCATAAACAATTCCTTTTGATTTTGGTTTTGCAAACATTTTTGGTATTTTTAAAGTGTTATTATAGTGGCAATTGTGGGAAGTTTTGTGTGTGTGTTTGTATCTCACGATTTTAATCTTTCGTCCAATTCACAGAATTTATGAAAAAAATATTATGAATAAAATTGTTCCATTTGGTGTTACTTTTTTATTGAAAGGTATTCAGACGCGGGACCAAAGTTATATTTAATTTTATCGAGCATAAAATATTTTGATTAAAATTTAATAAGAATTCATTGACAGACAATATGTTTGTGAGTGAGATTTTCTTTTAAATGAACTTCTATATCTTAAATAATGTAGCAAAATAAGTTTGCTTAAAAACATAGTTCGTTAATCCTTTTTATCACATATAATGAATATTTTTTAACTTGATAACAAGTGAATTAATGTAACATGCTTGTTTGTAATTTGTATCAATTCAGATAACACATTTATTTGTCAATTTCATCATATCACTGAGTTTTTGATCGTTAATTTTAGTTGATTATAAATATATGATTAAGAAGAAATAAAATGATTATAAATGAAAGCACCATGTGTTCATTTTTGAAGAGATAAAATATACCTTTCATCTTTCCAATGGAGTACCATTAACGAACATTACACATCAAAAGACGAGAGAGAGAAAATGAACTCAACTTCATTGTGATAAAGGAAACAAGTAGATACTCGTAGTTACATAATGGAGATTCCACTATCATCTTTTTAATTCCGTGCCAGTTTGATGTATTCTTAGATAAATGTAACTACCCAGACCTCATTATTTCAAAGAGATGGTATCCATTAGCGTAGTAAGAACTCAACTTTTGAAAGAATGACATTTTCTCTTACATCGTTTCAGAGAGGTGTGGGTTTGTCTTTCCGGCTTGTGTTATTGATCAAAATCTGGGAAAGTAACACAATTTTCTGTTTCTGATACGATCGTTATTTGCTGAAGTTTTAAGAAAACTTTGAGTGCTTGAAAATATTTTACTTAAAAATATTGATATCGTTAGGCGGTTTTGTTGTTTATTAATTTCACTATGTGAAATCAAGTTTCAGAAGCAAATGTTTTTGGTGTGTTATCACAGATATTTAGAAAAGTGATTTCTCATATTTCATTTAAATAATTTTGAAAGAGAAGGAATAGTACTATCACTTACTAAATGTTTAATTATGCAGTATCTTATGATTTGGAGTTATATAAATTACCAAAATTAGTATCGAATAAATAATTAGAATTAAAAATCGTGGATAAATTCGGAATCAAGCCGAAGGAGAAAATAGAGTAAAAATGGTCCTAAGCATAAATTATTTATTTGAAAAAAAACTAAAAAAACTCAGTTTTTTTGTTATTAACATGTAATTCATCTTTAATAAACATTTTTTTTTGATATTTAGAACAATTTTTGGTTCAGTATTTCTATATCTTTAATTTCAATTTTCTGTAAAACGCTAATTCTGATATGCATATTTGTATTTTAAATACATGTAATATTTATAAATATATGTGATATTTATAAATATATAATTTTCAATATATATAATTTACAAATGTATTTATATATATATATATATATATATATATATTTTGTCATTTACCGCCACAGATGAAAATAATTTCATCTGTTTCTATTAAATATATCACTATAATCAAGTAGTTTTCTGCTAACAGATAATATTCATTTATTGAATTACAACCTTCATAAAATCTTGTGTTTGTTCTTAGAAAAAAAAAGTAATTATCAAATTCGTTAAATTTTTTATGAATCAATTACATTTATTTCAGTTTTTGATATATCCCGTCTTTCTATTTCTTAACCAAAATTGTTGAATGTTTGTCACACATTTCCCAAATATGATTTGGATTCCTACAATACAAATAAAAAAAACATAATTCAGGCATTCTAATCGGGATGTTGAGTAAATTACAAATAAATTTTTTTTTCGATAAATGAATAATATTTAATGATGTTTACAGTCAACAGACAGAATTATGGAATAATTGACAATGAATGAATATGCACCATTCATCGAGTAGGCAACACATTTTCCCTCTATCATCCGTCAGTAAGCTCACTAATTTGGCCGGATCCCTATTCCCACCAAACTTTAGGGATGTTTACTTGAATACATGAATCTAAATCCCGCTCTCCATCAGTCGAGGATCACCTCGGATAGAGAAATAGAGGAAGTCAACTCACACTCATATATATATATATATACACATAACCAAAAACGAATAACAAAGTAATTTCAATAGATAAATATTAAAACAACAAATAAGAAATCATTATCGTAAACTTTATATACTATAAAAAATTACAAAAGGAAGCAAATTAAGGGGGAAATAAATTGAAATGATCATAATTATCAGAAGAGATAGAAATATTGAAAAACTGTAAAATCTAATATTTGAAAGAAAAAGATGGGGGGGGGTTATAATATATTTAATATTGTAACAAGCTTAAGACTGTTAGGTTGTTAATCTGGAGTTATTGACCAAACTATCCCAAACAGCAAAATGTGTTGTTAAAAAAACAATCATAAACCGAAATTTAATTTGAAAAGATATCAAATGCAAAAACAAATTCATCATAAAAACATTTCTGGATAAGATAACAAAGCCAACGCGAAGGAATCCATAATAATTAAACCTATTACAATTACTATAGCTAAAAAGTTATTGATATCACAAATGAGCCCCAATATTAGAAAAAAAAAATTCATGAAAATATCACTACGAGAATAAACTCAACAAACATGGTGTAAAAAAACACACAAAATTAATCTAAACATTAGAGTTAAATATTTAAAAGTATATATTCCCGAACTTAATAAAAACTTGTTTAGGAAAATATTACAAACAAAGCACAGAAGAGAAAATACAGAACTTAACTCATTTAAATTAAAGATGAAGGAAGTCATTATGATACACACATGCACTCGGACCTCGTTAATTCGTGGTTGTAGGAAGCCCATGGTTACTAAGCTGCGAGTTAAAGTTTAATATGATTTGGATGATGATATTAATTCGAGCATCGGTATGAAATTTTAAAGATATGCTTACACTCTTTTGATATTATTTTTTAAGTTATTACAGAAATCATTTATATAAGAAAAAAATCTTTATAACTCTTAAAATTTGACCAAAATCTCACTGAAGCAAGCAAAAAAAAAATTGGAATATTTCACTTTCTGATAAATGGTAATTCGCATCCGATTCAAAGGTTCAAATCCGAAAAAGGATAAATAAAAATTATTAAGAGGCTCCAAACTGTCAAAGTGTCCAACTGCCAAACTGTATTTTCATCTTCTCTCTTTTAACGGATTTTATCTTCTATATCTCTCTCACTGGTGAAAAAAAGTCACCGTCCAAACTTTACGATCAGGTGGCATTTCGATATTTACGCCTCTTGCACCAACCTTTAGAAAGCGGTCTTTCCCTTGCTATTTTGGTTTTCTTTGTACCCTATTCTCGTTACTTCGCCACCCCTTTACTCAGATTTGGATTGCGATCTGGTTTTACATCCAATGCCTTGATTTAAAACAATGTACCTTAAGCGTTTCGAACTCTTTTTATAGTTCCTCCTGCTCCCTCGAACTTTTGTTATCCATTTTTGAGCTTCTCTGTTACTGCATTACTTTCAAATTTAGGGAAGGATATCGTACCTTTACCTTCCTCTCTTTTATTTAGGTTTCTGCTTGTATTTTTTTGGAATTTCTTATTATATTCCAACATATATCTTTTTTGTTGGTTTACTTCTTTTAGATAAAGTGTCGTAAAAGATTCCTGTTCTACTTTTCTACGCTTCTTTTTGCTCATTATCAGGGATACACAAGCCCCATTTGACTTATTTCTTTTTCATGTTTCTATTTCCTATTTTGGGAATATAAACTTGCTATTGCAAATGGGAACTCAGTGTTATGCTTGTCTTACGGCACACAAAATATGAAGAAAAATGAATGTTATAGTAAACCCATGAATTTAGTGGTATCGTGAGTTTATGAACCACGTACGTAATATACATACTCTGCTAAAAGATTATAGGAACAAGTAAATAAGTTAAGAAAAACTATGAGAGACAGCTATGCTTGGGCATAAAATGGAGAGTACTCATGTAACAAAATGCTATATAGATAAAAGACGCAAAAAAATGAGTGAGAGATTTAATTCTTTGAATTATTCAAAGAACATAAAAAGATGCTTCAGGACAACAATTTGGTGACTAGTCAATAAAAAAAAAGGTATGGTTTAGAAATGATGCAAAATGTTTACTATGTCGTAGTCCCATCGTACAGTTAATATTACTGCATGCCTGTTCGCATGGATGCAATACGGTTGTCGATAAGACTTAAAGGAATACTATTTCAATCTTTAATAAATGTAATTTTCAAGTCCCGGACAGTAAACTCAGGCATTGATCTTGTTGCTGAACGTCGTCCTGGTGTGTCTTAAACATGCTTGTTTGGATTTTGATCAGGAGAACATGCTGGCCACTCCATAAGCTTTATTGTTTCAGCTTGAAGCATATTCTCCATGAAACGAGTTATATGAGGTCTGATATTATCATCCATTAAAAGAAAGGAATCATCAACGGCTGCAGCATAAAATACAACATGTGGTATCAGAATCTCGTTTGCATACCTTTGGGCCGTCAAATTGCCATCCATGTCGAAACAAGTCGGGTGTCTCACTCCAAACTCAATCGGACTCGTTAGTAAACAACACTTGATTACAATCTCATGCCACTCAGTCTCGATCTTCAGCAACCCATCTTCATCGAACCACAAGGTTTTTTGAGGCCAACGGAATATACACCATTGACCTACGTGCATAGAGACCACTCTGATGAAACCTATTTCCGTCTGATTGGCTCGACACCCTTTGTCCTATTGCAAAGGCAACTGTTTTTGAAACTGAGTAGCATTGCTTGTTCTGTCTCAAAAAGCCGTTAACATGCTATATCGCTGTTGTTTTTTGCATCAGCTGCTATGATAACATATGAACGACCTTACCGTGATCGAGGTCTAACATTCCCTGTTTCTTAGAATCGATACCACAGTCTTTAAATGACACTCTTTGCCAGTCCAACAGTGTTTGCTACACTTATTTGTGTTTGTACTGGTTCAAGACTCCCTGTAATACGTCAAGCCATCGATACCTGTAAATCATGTTATTCTGGCATTTTCAAGTCAATTTTTTTACAACACGAAAGCTAAACAAGTGAATTTCAAAGCTGAGATAGCAAAAAAAGAAGCTCTGACGAAATCACAACTTTCTGTGCTCGTATCCTTTTCCTGATTTTTGACATCATGAACGCTGATTTGCATATGAAGTTTCTTGCTTCTATTTTCGGCAAGGATCTCACATACTCATATATATATATATACATATTATATGAATGTGTGTGTGTGTGTGTCTATTTTACTTTTTAAATTTATATATTAATTTTGATTTCATGTTAAGTAGAAAAGAAATTTCAATTCAATTCTTGCCATTTCATGAAGACTATCAAATCCTCATATTTTCTAGTGTTTCGAAATTCTATTATATAGACTTAAACTTAATTATAAAGAGCATTTAATCAATACTTAAACTTTTTTTTAAGACATACGTATTTCATAATTATAAATATATATGATAGTTTTCTGCTGTATATTTAAAATTTGAAACATTAGTAATTTTTCATCCTTATTTCATTCAATCAATAAGGTAGATTGGTGGTTGATCTTATTGAAATGAACGTCTTAAAGGATCACTCTCACTTAGTAGATCACATGGTTTTGTGGTCGGTAAGAGTTTCGTAACTATTTAATTTTTTCTTAATTTTAAGAAATGAATAAATAAGTATATTTTATTTTAAATGCATTATTTTTATTTCGTTAAAATGGATTTTGATTCTTTAATTTATTCTTTATCTCCTTTATTTATTTGATTTAATTACTTCATTGAATTGGGACTTTGTTTGTGTTTAGTTTTCACAATTTGTTTATAAATTAATTATGTTGAGAAGAGAATGAGGGATCCATAATACTTGTACAACCACGCTTTTACAACCCCAAACTTAATAAAGCATTTTTAATTGCTTTATTTCTATGTTATATTCGACTGTACTGTCTTATTTTTATTTTTTCTGATTTCTGTCGTATAAGGTTCTTGAGGGGTTTTGTTTTTTATCACCATTATAATTATATATTGGGTATTTTAAAATTGTTTGTTTTAGTTTCACATTTTAAATATAGGTAAGTTTTATTTTGCTATAATTGGGTTTTTTAGTATTGGTTTACACACACGTTTTTTTCGTAATTATATTGATTATTTCTAGTTGTATTTTTACTTATACAGTAGTACCTCTCAACAAAGGACACCGACTGGACCAGCCATTTTGTCAATAAGTGTTTGGGCACCAAGAAGGAGTAGTTTGAATGAAACGAAATGTTACATACTCAAGTACAACATTGATGTAAGTTAATGATTACAAAATCGAAGCAAAATGATTTTTGACTGTAGGAAAAATTACAAATGAATGAAAGTTTTAGTGCCGTGTTATACCACCTCTAGAATGAATGTATGATGTGATACGGTCAGGCAAAGAGGCTTACAAGCCCTATAAAATGTCCCGCGACATCTCGTTCCACAGTTGTGGTAAAAGCGCCTTTAATTCGACCAAACACGTAGGCTGTCCAACTTGCCGTCCTAAATTATCTCAGATATGCTAGATCGGTGATAAATCTGGGGATGGTGTGGGCCAGGGAAGAGTGGAAATGTAGCGAAGACAGTCTCGTGAAACCCTTTCTGTGTGTGAGAGAGCTTCGTCCTGTTGAAAAATAGCTCCAAGAAGCTTTGCCATGAATGGCAACACATCTGTCTGAAGAATGTCACGAACGTACATCTGGGTTGTTATGGTGCCGTGGATCAATATAAGGGGTGACCGTGTGTCGTATGCGAGGGCACCCCATACCATCACACCAGTTGTGGCATTAGTGTGCCGCTGTACAACGAAGACAAGATTGAGATGTTCACCACGAGGCCTCCACACATGTAGACGATTGTCATCACTACTCAAATTGAATCAGGATTCGTCTTTAAAGACGACCTAATTCCAGTCGGTTGAAGTCCAGTCCCTTCACACTACTCCAAACAGAGGCGATGGTGAGAGGGTGTTAATGTTAGTACACTTAATAGGCGTCGCGATAGCAACTGTCCTTCAGCGAGGCACCTTTCGATGGTATAGACTGACATAGAGGCCCGTAGTGAAGACTCTGCCTGTATGTGGAGGATTGATGCTGAGACAATTAGCTCTATGCGTGCGTGTCGTATGATTTGACGGTTTTCTCGAATTTTGGTTTGTGGAGGGCATCCTGAGCCTGGTTGCTGTGCAACGGATCTCTCTCTTGTCCTCTAGTCCCAATACCTCCTTGACAACCCGTTTCCCCTCATCCCTATGATTCTTCCCCTCTAGAACTCTGGCAGCTTTTCATACTGTCTGCGATGGTGTCGTAATAGCATCTTTAGTTAAATAGCGTCCCTCTGCAACAGTTTAAATATATGCAAGCAAGCTCTCCTTACCTGTTCCGTAATATAAGGTAAATGAAGTTCAACGCCCTCTGGTGGCAAATACGCTGCATTTCCAATCATTTACATATCAGCCCAACACGTAACTTCATGCCAATTTTCGTAACAATCCCACTTTTACATCTTGGGGAGCAAATTTTTA